>JAVKLH011064993.1:0-10002 GCA_034783875.1 Desmognathus bairdi | reverse complement strand
AGGATGTCTTTTCCCCTAAGGACGAGGAGCGTCTCCCCCCACACCGGCCATATGATTGCCCCATCGATCTAATTCCAGATTCGCCAATTCCGCATGGGAAAATTTATTCCCTCTCGGTGAACGAAGCCGAGGAATTGGAGAGATACATCGCGGAGAATCTTAAAAAGGGGTTCATTCGGCCATCCAAGTCCCCGGCTGGTGCCCCTATTTTCTTCGTCCCCAAGAAGTCTGGGGAGTTGCGTCCCTGTATTGATTACAGTGATCTTAATGATATCACTGTGAAAAACCGTTACCCACTACCACTCATCCCCGATCTTCTTGATTTCGTAAAGGACGCCCAGTGGTTTACAAAACTGGATTTGCGGGGAGCGTATAATTTGATTAGAATTCGCGAGGGTGATGAGTGGAAGACGGCCTTCAAGTGTCGGTATGGCCACTATGAATATCTGGTGATGCCTTTTGGCCTGACCAACGCCCCCGCCGCCTTCCAGTTCTTCATTACTGACATTTTCAAAGACCTCATTGGGAGGACTCTAGCCATATACCTCGATGATATTTTGATTTTCTCCTCGGATCGGCAGCAACACGTGGCAGCGGTGAAGGAGGTCCTTATTAGATTAAGACAGAACTCTCTGTATGCCAAGTTGGATAAGTGTGAGTTTCACACTCAAAAGGTCTCCTATCTGGGATATGTCCTTCGTCCTCAGAAAGTGGAGATGGATCCGGAAAAAATTTCAGCGGTCCTGAAATGGAAAGCCCCGGATTCAGTGAAGGCCGTACAACAGTTTCTAGGGTTTGCCAATTTTTACAGACGTTTTATTCCGGACTTTTCTAGGTTGGTCGCCCCAATATCCAAATTAACGCGGAAGGGGGAAAAGTTCGCCTGGACCCCGGAGAGGCAAGCCGCCTTTGAGGCCTTAAAGGCTCGTTTTTGTGCAGCCCCGGTTTTAGCCCAACCAAATCAGTTCCTAAAGTTCATAGTCGAGGCTGATGCTTCGGATGAAGCTTTGGGCTGCGTTTTATCCCAAAGAGACAATCAGGGGGTGCTACGCCCGATAGCCTTTCATTCCAGAAAGTTATCCCCAGCTGAAAAGAATTACACTGTACTGGAGAAGGAGTTGTTGGCCATTAGAGAGGCATTCTCAAAGTGGAGGCATTATTTAGAGGGCGCCCGTGAAAAAGTGGAGGTTTGGACCGACCACAAAAACCTAATATACCTCAGACGTGCGCGTTGCCAAGGCCCACGTCATGCTAGATGGGCTCTATTCTTCTCGAGGTTCAACTTCGAGCTCTCATTCAGACCCGGGTCAACCAACCGGAAGGCCGACGCGCTTTCTAGACTGGGCTACCCGGCAATTAAGGTCGACTACACCGGAACCCCGGTCCTTCCCCCGGACACCACTCTCACCCAAATGGAGGAGGAGAGCTCTTTAAGAGGAAAATTAGTGGCCTACGGGGCTTCCCCGGAGGCCCGACTTCTGTTGGGGTCTCTAAAAGAAGCACGTAGGGATGAGCAAGGGTTGATACGGGTCAAGACTAAACTTTACGTCCCGGCAGTACTAGTCCCAGAGGTACTGCTACACTGTCATGACTCTATCTGGGCTGGGCATTCTGGCTACAGGGTTACCAGGGAGAAAGTGGAGAGGAGTTTCTGGTGGCCAACCTTGGGGAAGGACATTAAAGAATACATTGAAACCTGCGAAATCTGTGCCCAGTCCAAATCCAGTCACAGTAAACCCTTTGGTTGGTTAAATCCGATTGAAATTCCTTCACGCCCGTGGGAAAAAATAAGTATGGATTTCATTTCCGACCTCCCCGCTAGTTCCGGGCATACTGTGGTATGGGTGGTGGTGGACTACCTCACTAAGCTGGCCCACTTCATACCTCTTCGCAAATTACCTACGGCCAATTCCTTGGTGACCTTGTTCCTGAAACATATAGTGAAGTACCACGGGCTCCCTACAGAGATCGTCTCGGATCGTGGGCCACAGTTTGTAGCGAAGTTCTGGGTGGGGGTGTTAGCAGCCTGGGGGGTCACTCTCAAACTCTCCTCAGCCTACCACCCACAGACTGACGGGCAGACAGAACGCCTTAATCAAACTTTAGAACAGTATCTCAGGTGTTACATTTCCGAAACTGGAAAAAATTGGAGCGAACTCTTAACCACCGCGGAGTTCTGCTATAATAACAATCGACACGAGAGCATTGGAATGTCCCCATTCCAAGCCACCTTTGGGTACAACCCCCGTAGTCTCCCACTCCTACCCGATGAGCCGGCCACTACTCCCCAGGAGTATGCACAAAAAATTAAAGAAAATCTCCAGGAGGCCACAAGAAGTCTCCAAGAAGCCCAAACACGACACCGTTTCTATGCTAACAAATCTCGCCGGCCAAGCCCTGATCTACAAGTGAACGATTGGGTTTGGCTAAGCTCTAAGAACATAAAGGTCCCTGGCATGTGCCCCAAATTCAAGCCTAGATACTTCGGTCCCTTTCAAATCAAGGAGCGGTATTCCCCGCTCTCTTTTAAACTAGCACTCCCGACCACCTGGAGAATACACCCCACATTCCATGTCTCCCTCCTGAAACCAGCAAGGGAACCTAGAAGACCCCGGGTGCCAATCACGGTCGAAAACAACTAAGACCAACCAATAACCTAGTGTATATAGTTGTTAGGGTAGCAAAAAGGGGGGATAGTGTCACACACGTCAACACACGCCACACGCCACGCACTGAGCGTAGAGATTAATAGATTAATAGTCATTAGCAGCATAGCTTAGTTAGCTTTAGCTGGTTCTGTAAATAGTGTAAATGTCATTAGCAGCATAGCTTAGTTAGCTTGATTCTGTAAATAGTAAATAGTGTAAATAGCCTTACCAACCCCCTGCTGTCCCAGCTAGGCCACCGTAGACCTCGCAGAACCCAATGTCCCTCAGGGTTCCGCGGCAGTTGAATCCTTGCTTCAGCAACTGAGTGCCGACCGCACCGGACGCCTGCAGCACCCGCTCTTCACCAACGGCGAGCTCCTCGGCAGCAACCTTTGTGAGAACTGAGACTCAGGACCTGGCACAGCCGCTGAGACCTCGCCTGACTCTCCTTCGGTCTGAATCCCTCTGGGGGGGCCCCGGAGCCTCTAGACTCGGCAGCAGCTGATCATTGTGGCCCAGGCCGCCACGGACTCGGGCTGACACTTCCAGTTGGGGCCTTGACCCCTTCCCCTCGACCCGCCGCGAGCTCCCTCTCACTTCCCCACATAAGGTGAGCTGCGCGTGCGCGTCTCGGGGCGCTTCTCTTTTTGGGCATGCCCGCCTCCGTATGAGGCTGCTCGCGCCGCGTCACTCCCGCCGGAGCTCCTCCCACCTGTCCGTCAAGCGGACACCTCAAAGCACAAGGCTGTACTCTCCGCTGAACTAACCTGCCCCCTGCAGGAGCAGGCGGGGCTGGCCACATCCAGACTCCTGATCTTCAGGCAACAGACAACCGAGAACTCTACTCCCCACTGAACACTGAACACCAAAACTCGAGCCCGGCGTCGCCACTTGCCAGGTGAGCTCAGTTCCTGCTCAGGGCATTGGGGCTATCCGGGGAGGCAGTGAGGCGGAGACTGGGAGCCTACAATAAAACCGTCTCCTCTGTCTTGCAGGAAAACCCCACTCCTATTGAAGCCAGCCGTCCCCAGAAGCCCTCACGCCTACATTCCCAGCCCCTCATCACAATTCCTCCTTGGCGACGCCGGCCTTCTGGAGCGCTACCCTGCTCTCCAGGGGGCCAGCCCCGCTCCTAGCAACTCTTCTCTAAACCAGCCCAGTCCATTCAGCTAACCGTGAGTAGATTACTTTTAAAACCTTGAAGTAAGCAATACAGCATTACAAGTTCTGAAGTTCTGATTCTCATTGTGACAGATTGCTGAAGCCAGCACCAGGGCTCCGCTGGTTATGGAAGGGTTAGTGGAAAAGCTTATTCAACGGTTGGACACCTTGGAGTTAGAATTGAGGGAGTCTAGGGTCGCATTCCGTTCGGTCCAGAACAGGCTAGGGGACCTGGAGGATGCAGTGGCCCAAGAGGCTGAAATGGCAAAGTCTCAGACCCCTAGGGTAGAACTTACTATGCCCGCCCTGAGCCCAGAGGAAGCCACGGGGACCACAGGGCAAGCTAGGAACCCTATAGGGGCAGCCAAGGAACCCAAGTTAACACCACCGGATAAGTACTCTGGGGATCCTCGATCTTGTAAGCATTTCTTAATGCAATGTTCCCTTCATTTTTTGGGAAAGCCGTCACAGTTCACTACCCCTCGGGCTAAAACACTCTTTATTATTTCAAATCTCACCGGGGACGCCCTCAATTGGGCCACCCCACTGGTAGAACAGATGCACCCAAATTTAGATGACTTTGAGAACTTTACCCTGGAATTCAAACGAATTTTTGATAGGTGCTTCTCTTCTCACGCCCGCAGCGTGGAGTTTCTAAACCTCAGACAAGGGGGTAGAGACCTTACGTCCTATTTAAATAAATTCCAACAATTGTCCACCGAGTTAAACTGGGCAGAGGCCACACAGTATTCCATTTTCTTGCAGGGTCTGCGCGAAGAATACAGGGATGCTCTCCATGGGGTCTATCCCATGCCCAAGACCTTGAAAGAATTGATAGATTTAACGTTACAAGTGGACTCCAGGATTAGAGAAAGGAGACAAGATGCTCTTCGCGCAGGACCACGCAAGAACGCGCCTTCCATAGTAACTTCGGGGTCCTCCAGTCCCCGGAAGGAAGTTGCAGGCGGGTCTGGGGTTAGGAAGTCTGTTCCGAGACCCCCACTCACAGAACAGGAAAGGGAAAGGAGACGGAAGGAGGGGTTATGCCTTTACTGTGGGCAGGCGGGACATTTGTTGAAGGAATGCAAGCTAGTTAAGTTCTCCAGAACTTCCGCCCCAGTGGCGTTAACTGAACCCCTCGACAAGACACCTTTCTCAGAGGAGGTTACCTCCGCGTTCTCAACTACTCCTAATCCACCTGGGGGGTCGGGAAACTGAAAGGCCCGTCAGCCCAAGGGGAAGCTGATTCGGGCCTCTCTCCATTGTCCCCTGAAATCCTGTCATGTCAGTTACCCATAAGTTGTTCCCCTGAGCCTAAGTTTATAGTACTCCCTGCACAGTTCCCGGGCTTATTAGGAGAGCAACTTTACCCACTGTTGATCGATTGCGGAGCCCCAGGAACATACATGGATTTAGCTTTTGCAAAGCGATTGGGAGTCCCTACAGAAGCCAAAATGGAACCAGAGGTTCTTCGTTCAATTGACGGGTCACCTTTGACCTGTGGGCCGGTGACCCACAAGTCAACAAGGCTAATTTTGCAGATTCAGGGACATTGGGAGGAAGTCGAATTTGACTTAATCACCTCTCCTCACCACCCACTCATCGTGGGTATGTCTTGGTTGGAGCTCCACAACCCTCAGATTGATTGGAGGAAAAGAAGCGTTACCTTTACTTCTAATTACTGTTCCCAATGTCTCACTGCAAATCTTAACATTCACCCTGGAGTCCTCTCTATCGTTCCGGCGGGCATACTACCAGAAGAATACCGAGAGTTTGAGGATGTCTTTTCCCCCAAGGACGCGGAGCGTCTCCCGCCACACCGGCCATATGACTTGTGGGTCACCGGCAGCTGCCGGCCACGAACTTCCACACAGCGGCGCCTGCCCCGATGATGGCGGCCAAGGACAGACTCAGCCCCCTCGCAGTACAGGATAAGACCTGCAGCCTGCCTGACCCGAGCATGGAGACCGCCGTCGCCACGACAACCAACCCAGCTGACAGCCAGCTGAGGCGGCTCCGCCCACGGACGGGGCGTGAGCCGCCTCACCAGCAGCTTAAGAGGCCGACCCAGCACCGTCAGGCAAAGCCGTTGGGCGGCAAAGGCGGAGGGAGGACAAGGCACTCGCCTGTCTGGGCCTGTCCGGGACAGACCGAGGACACCATCACTCGCAAGTCTAGTGGGATGACACGCAAGTACACTCCACCCATTCAAGGGACCGGTTTAGTAGAACCTAAGACTCTTCATCACCCAGAAGGTAAGCGCG
Source organism: Desmognathus bairdi (assembly GCA_034783875.1). Classification (NCBI taxonomy): domain Eukaryota; kingdom Metazoa; phylum Chordata; class Amphibia; order Caudata; family Plethodontidae; genus Desmognathus; species Desmognathus bairdi. The sequence continues at coordinate 3,929 of JAVKLH011064993.1, read as the reverse complement.
AACATTCTGTAAATAGAGTGGATGATACAGTATTTAACATTCAGGACGGCCCCGAAATAAATCCTCTCCAAGAACTATATGACACAGCTCACTGTCCGCCACTCCAAGACCCGCCCTCACTGGGCATTGTCACAATGGAGAGCCAGGACATCGTCCCCATTAGTAACTTTCACTCTCTTTCGCTTTCTGATCTTCAGAAAAGAATTTTATCCTCACCTAAACCCCTTCCGTCTAATAACTGGGACTGTCTGGACATATGGAGCAGTCTATCTTTCCCGGAACACACGCCCCCTCCGCTCCCCATTGCTACTCCGGTCCATGTTACTCAGGTTCCACAGCAGGACAAGCTTGACACGGGCAAGCTTGATACGGTCACTGACGAAGACACCGGCCATTCTATCATCCGCTGCGACGAACGTGGGTCTGGTCCAGATGATGACCCCCCTCGCCCCAATGTCACCCTGGCACTCTTAAATGCTAGGTCCGCAGTCGCTAACGCGACTGAGATTCATGATCTATTAACAGACCTACACCCAGCTATCTTAGTGCTGACGGAAACTTGGTTCCGTAATGATCTCGACCCTATCATCACTGACCTTGTCCCGGAAGGCTTCAACATTTTTTCTAAAGCCAGAGTGGATAAGGGAGGAGGAGGGGTAGCCATCATTTTTGACCAAAACTATGAATTACGGCAATGCTGGTTGGAATCTGAGCCCCTAACCTTTGAATATCTTCTCGTTAAAAGCAATCCCAAAGACCTTCCCCAGATCTCGATCCTTAGTCTATACCATCCACCTGGCCAAGAAGAAGCTTTCCTAGAGGAACTGCAAACCATACTAGAAGATCTCTTGCAGAGGCCAGGTAAAATGATTTGCTGCGGGGACTTCAACATTCATTTTAACCAGCGACAAGACCCATATGCCATCGCACTAGCTGAGCTTATGACTAACCTTCAGTTTCACCAAAACTTTGAAGGTCCCACCCATCGATTGGGCAACCAACTCGATTTAATTTTCCACAGAGATGTGGGCCTTGTTCAGCCCCGCACTTCCTTTTTTCCATGGGTGGATCACCATCTTCTCACCACGCACATCTCTGTTTGGGGTCCTCAAAAACCTGCGGTGACTTTAGCGAGTAGGCCACAGAAAATTTTAAAGAGAGACTTTAGACACATGGTCCCGATGGAATTCAAGAAGCTCTGGGCTCCCGGCAACAGAAAGGATCTTTCGACGGAAGATATGGACGCTATCTTCCACGCTAAGCTTATATTAGCGCGGAACCTTTTGTGTCCTCTGCGCGCCATCAAAGTGAAACCGCTTCTTCATCTCAGAAATAAGTGGTTTTCGGGAGATCACAGAAAGATGCGTGCCCTAGGCAGTCAACTTTTGAAACGGTGGCAGAAATCTAGACTTCCTTTTGATCTGGACCGTTATCAAAGACATCAAAAAGCCTATAAGCTCGCCATCAAGCAGAGCAAGCGTCTCTTTATCCAGTCACAGATTGCTGCCTCCCGGAACAAACCCAAAGCATTATTCAGAGCAGTAAAATCCTTATTGCCTGTACAGGATGTGGCCATCGATAAACCGGTGGACCCCAAAGCCCATTGTCAAAAAGTCGCAGACTACTTCACGGACAAAGTAGCACAACTGAGAGCTAAGGTGGACCTCGCTCCGCCCAGCCCAGAACTTGAGTGTCTGAATTTGGAGGATTCTGACCGGCTAACCACAGACAGCAACCAGCAAGCCACAGAATCTCCCCACAACCAGTCCAACTCTCCGCCACCATTTACCACCTTCCACCCAGTGTCTGTGGCCGAGGTTAAACATCTTCTTGCAACCTTGGGCCCCTCGTCCTCGCCCCTCGACCCTCTGCCCACCCCAGTGATCCAGACCCTTTCAGACATCTTGCTTCCTGATCTTACGGCCATTATCAACAGTAGTCTGGAGTCTGGTGAAGTGCCACGGGCCTGGAAGACAGGAATCGTCACGCCCCTACTAAAAAAAGAAGGAGCTGACCCCCAGGACGTAAAGAACCTGCGTCCTGTGACCCAACTGCGTTTACTGCCCAGGCTGACTGAAGCAATCATTGCCAACCAAATCCAGGGCCACTTAGAGACGAATCATCTTCTCCACGACGCCCAATCGGGATTCCGCCCCGGGAGAGGGACGGAGTTGGCCACGGCAGACATCAGAGAGCAGTTGTTGTGGTGCTTGGACCGGAACCACCCAGCGATGCTGATACTCCTGGATCTGTCCGCGGCATTTGACACCGTAGACCATGACATCTTGCTGCGTAGACTCGAGGTGGTGGGGGGGTTCGGAGGGAAGGCATTGGACTGGGTCCGAGACTTTCTGTCCAACCGGTCGCAAAAAGTCAGGTGGGAGGATTGCCACTCGTTGGAATCCAGGGTCCCCTGGGGCGTGCCTCAGGGTTCTTCCCTCTCACCTGTACTTTTCAACGTCTACCTCCGACCGCTAGCTTCCATCATCGAGTCAGCAGGGCTACGGTTTCAGATGTACGCGGATGACACGCAGATCCTGGTCGACCTCCACGAGGAGGCTGGGGAGAAGGGGAGGCTGGTGCCGTGCCTTACCCTGCTGCGAGAGTGGATGAGGCAGAGTAAGCTCGTCCTCAATGAAACCAAAACTGAACTCCTCGCAGTAGGTATGGGGCTCCCGGACAGCCCCCCCGATCTTCCTTGGCCGACCTCGTGGGGCCCTACCCCATCACCGGCTCTGCGTGTCCGGAATCTGGGAGTTGAAATCGGGCATCGATTGGATGGAGCGGTCCACGCAGCGAAAACATCTAGAACCTGCCACCACAAACTCAACTCTCTGGCCAGGATCTTCCCTCTCCTGGAGACGGAGCAAAGGAAACATCTTTGCCAGGCCTTGATCGGTTCTCGATTAAACTACGGTCTGGTGTTTCTTTTGGGCGCTACTAAGAAAACCATCTTCACCCTACAAAAAACCCAAAACAGAGCCATCAGACTCATCTTCAACCTAAGGCGCAGACAACATCTCAGCCCTTGGCGCGCGACCTTAGGTTGGCTCACCATTGAGTCATTGATAAAATCCCGGGTGTGTCAGTGGCTCTGGAAGGCTCGTCGAAATCTCGGCCCGGGCTACGCCCAACAATGGGCGGGTAAACATTTTGCCACCCGGGTGCGCCGCACCAACGCGCTATGTACCATCAGGCAGCCTCAATTCAGGAAATGCACCAAGGGGGGTCGCACCATCGCCAGCCTTGGGGCCAAAATCTGGAATGCCCTCCCCAGTCAGCTGCGCGGTCTTGACTCTTTCGACCTCTTCAAGAGACAGCTGAAAGAATTCTTCCTACAAGAGGATGCCAGATCCAAAAACATCGTCTTGCGGACCTTACCCCCAGCCAGCAACAGACCAGTGCCTCCCCGAACTAGGCAGGTTTCGGGACCCGCCCAGGCATTGCATCGTGCAGCTCCTGTTACCTTGAATCTTAGTGCGTCCAGTACCCTCCAGCAGAAGCCTCCATCAACCAGTGTCTCTGCCCCCGGCCTTGCGCCGCAGCGAATCCTGCCCACAGGACTGTCATCTCCTCCACTGCCTTCTCGCAACAACGAGACGCTCATCCGGCTAGCCCAACTGAACAAATTCAGAAACCTAGCTAGCGATGGATCATACGCGCCCAGAAGGCTTTGACGGACCCAGTCTTTTAATTCACCTTCATAATATCTCTTCTCCCCAAGATTTTTCTCCCACGTCTATTCTTCATGTTGTCGAGTGTTCGTTCAATGTGTCTTGAATGTTACAGCGGTCTTATGCCTAAGGGCCTGTGTCGCTTTATAAAAACTTTTAAATAAATAAATAAATAAATAAATAAATATTTAAGAGTCAGTCTGGAGCCAGGACAGCGTCTGAACACTCTGTAGCATAGAGTGTTCTGCTGGGCGC
>JAVKLH011042851.1:0-10071 GCA_034783875.1 Desmognathus bairdi | reverse complement strand
TTTGGGCCCCAGTCCAGCCCTGTTCATGTGTTAAATAACACACAGGTTGTAATGGGGGCCCATAGCAGGTATGTCATGTCAGAGAGCAAGATCTTCCTATACAAATACTGTTGCTGCCAGCTATAGCCACTAAGAAGTGAGTACAGGATCTCTCCGGAACTATTAATATGGTAAGTAAGAGGGCGGTAGACAAAGAGGTAGGTACTTGAGAAGAGCTAGCACTCAGGTGGTCCCCATCCATTTTTGGAATAGGCGATACCTCCTAAAGCTTGTGGGCTCAGATATGCAGGGCACCGTGAATGTTCTGCATATTGTAGGCTTGAGCAACAATGTACAAATGCATTGCAGTTATGCATTGGCGCTCTACAATGTAAAAATGTCGTGCATTTCTCGGCTCCTGATTGGGCTCGCGGAGCCCACGCTTGGCTCGGCTCATGCTGAAAAATGTTAGGCTCGCCCAACTATACGTGAAACTGCAGTGATTACCTCAGTGATATAATCTTTCATCCATTGCTTGTTATTCTCTTATCTGAATCTTGCATAAAAATGTGAATGAAAGAAGGTAAGTGGTGTCCCTCCCTCCATAGTTGGTCAAAATGTAATGAAAGCGGAAGTGCAGAAGAAGGGTTGGAAGTGGTACTTTATTTCCTTTCCTGCTTCAAGCCCGGTTAGCAGGTGTATGGTGAATATATGCTGATGAGAATCTCTGGGTCTAAAATTGCATTTTCATTTAAAACGCACATCAAACAGCTGCAGAGAAATATACTGCTGCTGCACTAGATTTAAAATGCGAATTTGTCAAACTAATGCATTTCAATGACATGTTTTTTTATAGAATTTAGAAATGCACATTTGTGCAAAGTTGGCAAACCTTACTTACATGCAAATAATACACAAATCACAACTATGCCAACCCCCGTTCTCATGTACAGGGATAAACCATGGACGTCCCTGGTTTAACCAGGGTAAACCAAGGATAATATCCATGGACATCCATGGTCTATCCTTGTTTTTTTCCGTGGTCTTCCATGGAAAACCACAGACGGTAAATGGCTCAGGGATAAACCATGGACAACCATGGTCTCAACAGGCCATGAAAACATTTACGTACATGGATGTGACTCGTGGCTTAAACAAGGAAAACCACGGACATCCATGGATAGGTGAAACTGGCAGTTATTCAACATATTAAGAGTTCTACCCTGGTAGTGCATGGTTATCTTTGATCAATGCCTGGTCGTCCATGGAGGGCTATGGTCTTGCTGTCCATGTTATCATGGATATACATGGTTATCTCTGATCCTTATCCATCAAGAACAAGCAGAGCATCTGGCAACATTATGGGTCTACCATGGCTGTTCATGCTTGTCAGTGGTCTGTACAAGGATATCCATGGAGAACTATGGTTTATTCCATTTATCCCTTACCTGCTAAGGGTGTCCAACGCCTCAGCGCCAAGGCTTTTTTTTGTCTGTTTGGTGGTGCACCCAGTTAGAGGCCTGTAACTTTTTGATTGGCCGATCACAGTCAATTCTTTTCTTTGCACAAGATGGGAAGTCTAATTACACCTAAACATTGTGAATTGCAGATGGATGCTGTCTGAAATTTACAAGAACGTGTTAACGTGTTTTTCCAGAAAACACAAAAAAAAAAAAATCACTGTGGTTTTTCTTCTGTGCCTGGGATTAGTGAATGGTTTGCAGTTCTGAAATCGTTTTTATCAACTTTCCAGGACAGGGTTTCAATAAAATATTCTGTGGTAATTTTAATAAAATGTATTCGAAAATATAAAAATAGATTTAACAACATTTGCAGCTCTAATGTCTGGAAGGCTTGGCATCTCTCCAAACGCAGTACATCACTACAAAGCCCTAACCCATGCCGTCATCACAACATCCAATGTGTGTTGGTTTTCAAAGAATTGGCGACACCTTGAGGCAGCAAGTGCAGTGAGCCAACAGTTGACAGTGGAATATTAGAACCACCCTCGAGCCATTCTCACATGAAAACAGCAGATGAACTGTTTGATCACCTTGACAATTCATACATGTTTAGAAAGCAGCCACATACATGGGTTCAGGGATAGGTCACTATACGACCAAAACCGATTAGGGAATAGCAGTTCTACACTGCATTCAAAAAATAATTATTTTGCAAAAGTACTTTTTCCAACATTGGTGTACAGTAGGGTGTGATAAAAGTAGGGTAAATAACCGCCAGCTGGGCTCACCTCCAAAGATTCCCCGACTCCTCTCGAAAAAATAGGTACCCCACGTGTAGATACAGAAAAGTGACGGATGCGGTGAGGACACAACATAACACATGGTAATAATGTCAATCCACGGAGAACAGTTTGGAGCATCAAAATCGGCTGTGACGTCAAACTTTGTTTTTGAGCCAGGGGTGCCCTACTGTCAAGGAAACTGCTGCAAATTAATACATGTGCTAAAAGAGGACATCCTGACGTACGCAACGGTGGGCGACTTGTGTCAATCACTCTAAGTTTACTACCAATAGGTATATGGAAAGGTTGCTAAACTTACAGATTTTTTGCCAAATTGACTATAAAAAGGTGACCCAACGTGCGGCCATCAAGCATACCCATAATCCCTATGATGAAGTCAGTGCCAATTATGTGTGGTTGCACCTGCGCCACAGGTGAGGTGAGGGCGCAAAATAAGAGTTATTGTTAAGCAGAGAACTCCAGCTAGGGAAAAAATGTAGATGGGCATGCACTTACTTCTTGACCTTGGGGACACAGAACGTCAAGTAAACCCCTGTAAATCATACCTGTGCGAAAAGAGGATATCCTAAGGCACGCAATGGTGGGTGACTTGCGTCTGTCACACCGAGTTTGCTAGCCAGAATGCCTGACAGTATATTGAAAAGTTGAAAGGTTTTTAGCTAAATTGGCCACAAAAGAGTTGACCTAACATGCCACCATCGACATGGGGCACATCACCCAGCGTATGAAGTTGGTGCCACACATGTGTGGTTGCACCCAAGCCATGGGCGAGGGGAGGGTGCAAAATGAGAGGTGGGTATGTTTAGTCGAGAACTCTCATTTTAGGGCAAAAATCTACTTTTTGATGTTGGGGACACAGACATCTACAGTAGGAAACCCCTGCAAATAATACACATGCAAAAAGAGGGCATCCTAAGCACACAATGCTGGGTGACTTGCATCAGTCATACTAAGTTTACCACCCAGAATGCCCGGCGGTAGATGCAAAAGTTACAGGTTGTCCAAATTGGTCACAAAAAAGTGACCCAAGGTGCTGCCATCAAAACACAGCACCCCACCCAGCGTACCCCTATGCCATACAATGAAGTCAGTGCCACCCATGTGTTGTTTCACTCAAACCATAGGCGAGGGGAGGCTGCAAAACGAGACATGGCAATTGATTTTTCTGTAGGATGTCAGTGTAGCAGCCATTCGAGAAACCCACCAAAACCATACATTTCCAAACAAAGGACTCCCTGATGCACGCAATGGTGTGTGACTTAAGCATGGGTTATGCTATGTTCACTAACCATAATGCTCGGTGAAAATTTGAACAGTAGCAAAAATTACAGTTTTTTTTTTTACCACATTGGCCTCAGGTGCTGCAACGCGCAGGCATACACGCAAACTACCTTCTCCTGCGTACCCCTACTCCTTATGAAGAAATTGGTGCCCAACAAGCGTGGGTGTACCAAACACGCAGGTGAGGGAGGAGGCACCAATGCCGGGTCGAAAAGAGGATTGGGTCTAAAGCACGTGCTGCAATATCCCCACTAACCCTATATTTGTGCTGTGTGTTGCATGTAGGATATTTTAGATTACCAAGGTGGCAGGGTGGTTGCATAGGTACATAGTCACACTATCAGCTTGGTGAGCTAAAAGCTTACATTAACAGAATACACAGTCTGGGTACTCACCAACATGATGCCTGATGCTGCAATGTCCACTTCACTACCTACCTTTGTAGCTGAAGGGCTTTACCATCACCAGCGAGGCTCACTGTCACAATTCTTCCGCTGATGAACTGAAGTTCCCTATAAATGCAACAAAATCGGTTTTAAAAAAATCAATGCAACTATTCCTTCTGAAAATGCGCTTCCAAAAGAGTGGTTTCAGAACACACTCATTGAAATATCTAAAATAGAGTGTCATAGATATTGAAGACACAGGCGAACGGTTCCCAAAAACCAGAAATGAGAACAAAAGCGAACAAACACACGATGCCATTGAGCAGATTTCCTCAGTGTGCTGGCCTGCATTTCTGCCCCTGTCCTCTAGTGTCATGTGCAGAAAATAGTGTTGCTTTATCGTTTACTGATCTAAACCGTAAAGCAAATCTATTTCCTGGTCGACGCACACACATTTGAGAATGAGGCCCGCTTACCGAGGTAACGAGTTTGCCTCAAAACTCTACTCTAAGCAGGGAGCTGGTCCCCTGCATCCACCTCTCACCTTTTTCTGCAACCTCCGCTGCACAGACCATTTAACTCCTTGTCCCCTGCAAAGACTATCCAACCTGTTCCCTCCGACCCCCTGCAAACACTATTCATCCTCTACTACCCCTCAACAAACACCTCATTAACCGTTTCCCTTAGAGCAGATTCATGTGGTGGTGTGAATCCGCTCTAAGAGAAACTGATAATCCACCGAAGCGTGTCCTTAACAGCAGCTGCACTTATTTGGTGTGGCCACTGTAAAGGACACGCTTTAGTTGATTGCATGTTTTGAAGCGTGCCGAAAACGTAGGACAGGAACTAAAAAGCACCACAGAAATACCCACTACAGCATCAGAATGAATAAAGGTTGAAAATGCAATTATGTTCTCAGTGTTCTTTTTATATCATTTGCACTCCTGTGAAATGTAATTTCCAACTCTTATTTCACCCACACAATGCCTCACTTGAGTAATGGCGCTAGCAATGCTTGCTGCATGGGCTACTGGACTCCAAAAACTTGCAAGGTGCAGCATAATCAATGACTGCAGCCTTTCAGAAAACTCACAATTAATGGCATTGTCAATGCGTGTCACATCTATCCAACAGGTTGGTTGTAAGAGGTGGTGATGAACGGATGGTAGAAGTGGGGTGTCGGAGGGACAGAAGAGAGGTGGAGGAGTGAGTGCGCGACTGAATGAGAACTGAACTGGTGCATGACTGGGTAAGTGAGAAAATGGGTAAGAGAGTGGATGCGAGTGAGGTTGTGTGAATTGAAAAGTGGGCAGCTGTGGGTAGGAAGGTGGGCGGGGCGAGGAAATTAATGGGTAGGCATATGAGTGGGTGGGAACAAGGGTGGTTTGATGATTGATTGACTGAGTGAATAACTTGATGGGTGGGCAGGTGAGGGGCGGGAGAAACTGGATAGATGGCAGCCTACCCTTGGAGACAGCAAAGAAGTCAAATGATTGAGAGGGTAGACTATCGAGTGAGAGGACAAGCGGGTGGACGGTTTGGTGATTTGTAAAGGGAGTTAAGACGAGAGTGGTTGAGTGAGTGATTAGGCACGAGATTGAACATAAGGATTGGTGAGTGACCCCACCATCAGACACAGCAAATCAGTCACTCATTCTCACTACCACCCCTTCCAACTACATAATTCAGAAAAGACTTGGAATTTCTTTTCTAATCTTTACCTGCAAAAAAGTGATTCGTACATAGTTCTACTCTCATAAGAACACGACCCTCAAACACAATGGCATTCAACACACATAACTTACCTCTAAATTTCTTCAGACGACAGGTCCCCTCGCTGAACCAATAACTGTGGCGCACCAGATTTGCATTTCATTTTCAGTGAAGAACTGCAAATATAGAAAAACATAATCTAGATTATTCTAAAAAGTCAGTATATCTAAATGCTGGAAAGAAAGAGGTGACAGAAACCCACTATTACATGTTCTCACACAATACAAACAGGTGAATATTCCAATATGCGCTGGGGCATCAAATCAGGCCATCACCCAGTATATTACGCAGCACATACCGCCTACTTTTCAAAGCCACCATTTTGAATTTGGTGGCAGCAACAGCCAATCCCTGTCTCTACCACAGAATGCAAATGTGAAGTCAAGTTTTGCTGGAGCCTCCTAATGCTCATGGCCCCAGCGAATCTTGAAGTGGACATGTGCAGAACATTTGGAATTTTGAATGAGCATTCCACACTCGCCAAATGTTTTTAGAAAATCCTGCAGACGCTGCACACCAAATTGGTGCACCGAATCAATGTGCAGGGATTCACTGGCCGAGTTATTGCAAAATGCATGGTGCATCTAAATTCTGCTCAAAAGTGGTAAGGCACCCAAACATCAGTGTAGCAACATCAACCATTGCCTACCAAAATGAACAACAAGTCACCCACAAAGAACTACTGTGCCTATATTCCCCTCTGTTCTCGCTAGACTGCTTCGGTCCCATTGGTGCTCCTGGGCAGCACAGCCCCAGGAGAGAGGACAGCATCTAAATTCTTGGGTGCCCGCTCACTGGTGGGCATCCACCTCACTGGCCATGCATTTGTAGTAAAGGCACGGCGCATTCAGCAAGGTGGGTAACTGCAAGTGGACAGGTTGGCTCCCAAGACCAACACCAGGCTTTTCCCGGCATTGGTATTGGTTGTTAAACAAGATATACTGCTACGTTACGCAGCATGATAGGGGTTAGATCTGCTACCTCCTCCCTCCCTGCCTACCATGGCAATGAACATGGACACAGGACTGGAACTATGCATGCATTCCCAAGACAACACTGTCACCAAAAGAAACGTGCCCCTGGTACACATGCACATTCTCTAAGTCAAACACATAATTACCTAACCACTGTCAAGTACATTGACAGTGGGATACAAAAAAAGTAAAGGAGAGCAGACAATATTAAAAAAACTGCAACCAAGGAGGGTAGGGAGGTTTTTGGGAGACACAAAGGTCTTACGGCAAAGAGTTCAAATAGCAAAGGAAAGGAGGACTGCCGGGACGTATGACTGGGGAGGGAGTGGGTAACAATACAAGTGGGAGAGATGCAGGAGGGTCCAAAGCGAGCGAGTGAGGGAAGTTTGTTGGTGTGGATTTATGTGAGTAAGCAGGTGACTTAGTGGGTGGGTATGCGGGTGAATGGGTGGTAGCGTGATTATGAGAGCAAGCGAGTCAGCAAGTGGACGAGTGAGAGAATGTGCGAGAGGGTGAGTAGCATGTGAGTGGATGGGCAGCAAGTGATTGAGCGGGCAGGCGAATAAGGTGCAAGTGCATTAGTGAGTAACTGGGAACAAGCGAGAGAGTATATGGATAGGTCAGAGGCCACTTACCTGCAGGCAGAGCAGGGCAGTTACTCGCACAAGCAATGGTTAACTAACACACAAACACCAACATATGGCTTGTTGGTAGTGGGAGGCAAACAAAAGCAAGTGATAAGGGAAAAAAAACCAGCAACCAAAAAAGGAGGGAGGAGATTTAAGAGACATAAGTCAGCCAGCACAGAGTTCAATCCCAGTGTAGGGGGGACCAAGGAGAAGCAATGGCGTAGCCAAATGAGAGAGGATAAAAATAAAAGTGTGACAGGTGCTGCACCGGTGCAGGTGGTTCTGTGGGCTGTGAGGTGGATGGGAAGAATGCTAGTGTGTGGGCGAGTGGGTGTGCGAGTGAGTAGGAGAGCAAGAAGGCAGGTGAATGGGAGAATAAATGGGATAGAGTGAATAAGCGCTAAAGTGGGTGGGCAGTGAGTGACTGAAAGGGTGGACTAGTGAGTGAGTGAAGTGGGTGGATGAGTAGTTTGGTGAGTGGTAAAGGGGGAGAGTGGGCATTTGGACATAAGAGTGAACATAAGGATAGGTGAGCGGCCACCCTCCACCCTTAGACACAACAAGGCAGTCAATCATACTAGCAGGTAGAGACAGACACAGAACTTATCAACACAGGCGAGAATCATGGTCGACAGCCTGGGGCCGTTGCCTGTCATTCTCGCAAATCCCCTTGGAGAAAATCAGCAAAATAAAAAGTGCCTGTCCTGTGCTAGCAAGCTGCAGAACAGTAGGGACTCCACAATCACACACCCGGCAACAAAATATAATTTCAAATAATTTATCCACATGCTGCCTGTAACCCGACTCTGTTAGCATTTCTGTGCTCCTTGCAAGCTGGAGATCCATCGGTAGTAGTCCTATTTTGCCTACGTCTGTGAAATAGAAGCCCTGCTGTCAATGGATCGCCAGCTTGCAAGTAGCAGGTAAGTGCCGCTGAGGTTGGGTAAATCAAGACATGCAGAGTGCGGGTAAGTCCTTTGAAATTTTACTTTTTTTTAAAAATAGGTAGGTGGCAGGGGCTGCCTTTCACCCAGTGACTCACCTCACCTACCACCAACTACCCACCCAATCTCACCCCGAGCCACCACCCACTCCCACCCAGTCTCACCTCGTCGCACCACAAACAACCACCGAGACACCTCGTCCCACCCCAAACACCCACTGAAATTCACCTCGTCCCAACCCAAACACCCATCCACTGTCTCACACCGCCTCCCACACTCCACCACCCTTTCACTCACCCACCCTTCGGTCCCAGCTTGGCAATTGTTTACAAATACTTACTCTGCTGTATAGTGATAAAATGGTGTTGCTTACTATTGTCTTTCCAATTTGCATCACTAATGCTTCTGTTTCCTGCACTGCTGATTCTGTGCTTTGCAGATTCCTCAACCACACCACACACCCACTGTCTCACCCCATCACCAAGTCACTTACCACCCCCACAACACTCTGAAGAAGAAAACTGATGGCATTGGCCAATGCTTGTTATCTGCCCTTCAAAAAACTATTTTATATACACACACTTGCGGTTTCATAGAACTGGCATCAGTTATTCTCTTTTAAGCCACGCTCTCAGAGTGAGGCTCAGGGAGGAAACAGCAACAGTCCCAGAAATACAACACAGCTGCATTCTGGGGCTGTGTCACCAGTGCGCCCCCCACAACCTTGCCAGTCCCCCACATACCCCATACCTCACCTCTACCCTCTACTACCCAGCCCATACTTTGCCTCTAACCTCCCTCACACTGACCCAATACCTCATCTCTATATCCCCTCGATAACTCACCCCTACACCCCCACCCACCACATTCCTTGCCTTAATAGTCCCCACACACCCAATACCTTACCGTAACACCCCCACTCACCCAATGCCTTTCCTCAACACCCTCCTCCCAGCCAATACATCACTTTAACACCCCTACCTGCCGATGTCTCATGACCTCATCCCATCAATCTGCTGCCTTAGCTCGCCACCCCACCTGCTACCTCACCTCAGCACCCCAATCACCCATGTCTTACTTCATCAACTTAAACCCACCAATGTCTCAGCTCGTCAATCTCCCATGTCTCACATTACCACCCAAACCATGTCTCACCTTACCATCCCCAACCCACACACATACCCCAATGTCTCACTCCCATGACCATCCAGCATTCAAAAAACTAATGGCAATGGCCAATGTTTGTTAAGTTAGGTAACACATAACTGATGCGCTGCAGGAAGTCACAATGTGCAGGAGTGCTCAAGTTCCTGCAGTAGGGGCGTTTATGCAGATTCCAAGACACTCAGGCTTAGTCCAGTCTGCCAGGAAAAAATTAAAGTTCAAACGCCATTATTGCTACCATTTACGCGAATTAAAGGACCAGTCTGGTGCAAAAGTCACTATTTTTATTTTAGTGCTTTTTAAAGTACCCAATTAGCACTTTAAAATGCATATTTTCTTAAAGCTAAAGTCAGGCATGCATGTGAACATTGCCGCCAAACTCCACTTCATTCCACCTCAGCAGGCTTGCCCGCCGCGCATTTAAATCACTGTATGTAAATGCAGTGACTGTCACCAAATTACTGTTTTATGAACCCCCTCCCCCAAGCCCCACCCCAGCCTTCCTCAAAATAGAAGCCTGTGCAAGGGCTGTGAGGGATGTTTGCCAGCCCTCTGACTCAACAGTAATCTCCCTTTATTTGCTGAAAGCCAGAAAGCTAATCAGTTTATTTCCCTATTTCTAAGCAACTCGCTAGCAGAGCAAATGCCCTTTTGCAGTCAAAAAAAAAAAGCTGC
>JAVKLH011031768.1:0-10117 GCA_034783875.1 Desmognathus bairdi | reverse complement strand
CGACCGAGAGCGGACCGCGAGGGATCGGGCTGTGCAATCGCCATCTTAGGTTCTGTCCTAGACTCAGTATGTGGGTGCCCGAGCATGAATGCCGAATCGGCGATCGGCAATCCTTCGAGCGTGGAGGCTGGGAGGTACAGGGGGAGGAGCGGGCGTGAAGTCATGTATGCCTGGCTGTTTTGCACGAGAATGCACGGATGCTGTGTGGGCGCTGACCCCACCCCCACCACGGGGTGCATTACCGCCGATGGAGGCCGCACCAACCAACAGAGAAAACTGTCAAAATCATCTAACTTTCACTTAAAGTTAACTTGAGTGCTTTCCCGGCATACTCGCCGCGTGCCATGGCCCAGGAGTGGGTGGATCACATGGATATACTGTGGATTCTACCCCCTTCCCTCCGGAGCGCCGTCGGGCGCACTTACCTGTCGGCCATCTTGCTTCCCTACCTAGTGGGAGGGTTCTGGTTCTGTACTAGGCAGTCTCCAAGTCACCTACACTACACTCTCATGGGAGCTCTAACAACAGCTAAAAGGTCAGCTTCTAGGCTGACAGTTATCACTACCCTCACCCTCTCACAGAAACACACACAGGTACGCCCCTCCTCTGCACTCGCCACTTTAGTGCTGAGGACCTTGTTTTTTACCTCTGTGCCTTATTCACTGTGCAATCGTTAACTTTGCTGCTTTTGTACAAACTGTGTTCTGCTGCTAATTTGCTATCTTTGCCATTTTGCACCTGCTGATTGCACTTGGACATTCTGCATTTTTAAAACCGTTTTAATAACACTTGCATAATTCGTTTTTAAACAATTACTGTTATTTTGCCACTGCTGTTTCCTGTACTGCCTGCCATTCAGCACTAGATCAGTTGTGTTTGGCGATTCTTTGAATCCGCCTCGTAAGCTTAGGGAGCTAACTTCAACTACATTTCCCAGACTGCCCTGCGCACGCCCGCCGACAAAACTACGTCGGCGGCGCGTCAGCGCCGGCGCGTCTGGGCCTTCTTTGAAGGGCCTGTCAGCGCCATTCAGCCCTGTCTATTTAAACCACTGAGCTGCTCCTTGCCTCAGGTACGCTGTTTGCACTAGTCACTTTAGTGCGAATCAACTCTACCTCTTTGCTCGTAACTTATCTGCTGCTAGTTCTGTGACCTGATCTAAATTTTAATCGAACTGTTTCATCTGACACTACTTTTATGTAAACTGCTGTTTTTAAGAATTCTCTTGTTTTAAAGTGTGTTTTATTAGTAGGGGACCTTTTATTCTGTTCTGAAAATTTAATTTGCATTTTAATAGAGAGTTGTGTTGGCGTTTTTTACAATCGCCTTGTAAGTTTAGTTTGACCAGTAAAACCACAATCCCCAGCACGCCCTGCGCCGCCGCCGACAAAACTACGTCGGCGGCGCATCAGCGCCGGCGCGTCTGGGCCTTCTTTGAAGGGCCTGTCTGCGCCATTCAGTCCTGTATATATAGCCGTTGAGCTGCTCCCTGCCTCAGGTACGCTGATTGCACTAGACACTTTAGTGCTGTCTGACAGTACCTTGTTGTTTTAATTGTATACTGCTGCTATTCCTATGACTTGACCTTCATTTTAACCACTTTTTGCCATTTGACATTATTTTAAAAACATTTCTGTTTTAAAGCCTGCTGCGTTTTTAATCAGTGTGTTTTTATAGTGGGGGGACCTTTTATTGTGCTTGTATATTTTACTGTGTACTACGATCTGTTTAGAGAGTTGTGTTGGCGTATTTTCGAATCGCCTTGTAAGCTTAGTACTACCCACAAACTACATTCCCCAGCACGCCCTGCGCCGCCGCCGACAAAACTACGTCGGCGGCGCGTCAGCGCCGGCGCGTCTGGGCCTTCTTTGAAGGGCCTGTCAGCGCCTGTCCGCGCGCTGACCGCGAGGCTGACATGCATTCCTCCTGCTATACGCCAGGGTGGTGGGAGGCCTTGGATTTTTGGGACAACATCCATATGCCTCTCTTCCCCTTGTTGCCGTCGCACTTTGAGTTTAATGAAACTCTGCAGGTAGGAGAGCATTTACCTCTGAGCCCTATCGCAGGTAAACTTCTATATAACAAGTACAAAACACAAATAGTGTTCAGTGATGCTATTCCACAACCCGCATGTGGCGTGGCAGTTATTACGACACCTCCTGAACCCCCTGCTCTCTCATGTTGTCTATTAAACACACGCTCCCTAGTAAAACATGGAGTAGAAGTGGCTGATTTTATCTCTAATCATAAAGTGGACCTCATGTTTATTACAGAATCTTGGCTGCATGAAGCTGCCAATATGGCTGCCTTGCTTGCAGTCCCTGATAATTTCGTAATTTTGAGAACTGATAGAACTTCTGGACTAGGAGGTGGGGTGGCTATCATCTTACGTGCCTCGTTTCGGCATCATGTCATGCAATCAGGGGTTTTAGACTCATGCGAGCATTTGATGTTTAAAATGGAGGTGGATGCAAACACCTCGGTGATATTTCTTCTTGTTTATAGGCCTCCTCCAGAGAGCAAGCATTTCACGGAACAGTTGTCTAGCTTAGTCTCCAATGTTTTAAAACCGAATACCAAAATGATTATATGTGGAGATTTTAATGCCTGGGCAGACAATCCCACGGATCCACTTAGTTTGGATTTAAAAACAATGTTTGACGCCTTTGGTTTTATTCAACATGTGAAAGCGCCCACTCAGGTTCATGGTAACATCCTAGACTGGGTCCTGACCCATAATGTCGAGATCCCTTCCGTCTGCGTCTCTCCATGTATCTGGTCTGACCACTCATTTGTCGAATTCAAAGTACCTTTAGACTTTC
This sequence comes from Desmognathus bairdi, assembly GCA_034783875.1. Classification (NCBI taxonomy): domain Eukaryota; kingdom Metazoa; phylum Chordata; class Amphibia; order Caudata; family Plethodontidae; genus Desmognathus; species Desmognathus bairdi. Next base: position 7,295 of record JAVKLH011031768.1, on the reverse strand, counting down.
TGACAAAAAGACACACCTATAAAAGAGAAATTAGATGCACCAGGGATTTTAGCAAGATCTCCATACCTCACTTTATGGAGATGCTGCAGCCGCAGCTAGATATTTTATCTTCCACCCATGATGCTAATTTGATTGCCTCCACTCTTAGAGACTCTCTTAATCGAACTACCAATATTTTAGCCCCACTTAAAAAGAAAATCTGCAAACCTGAGACACTTAAGAAATCCTGGTTTTCTGATGATATTATTGCCCTAAGAAATTCTAAACGAAGAGCTGAGGCATGTTGGCGTCGCCTTCCCTCGGCAGTCAACAAAGAAGCCTACAAACTTGCTGCTAAAGGTTACAAAAATGCGATAATCTTGGCCAAAGGCAACATGTTTAATAACAGAATAGTGGAAGCTAAATGTGGAGCGCGGGAACTTTTTACTATTGTGAAAGAAATTGAAGGGAAGGAGGTGCCCCAGAACCTGCCCCCTCCCACTGCTGAATGGTGCCAAACCTTACAAGATGCTATGTGTGAGAAAATTAATAAACATGTCAGAACTATTGAGGAGAAAGCAAAATCTCTCTGGACGCCCTCTCTGGAAGAAGTTCAGTCTCCTGGCTTGGCTGATCCCCCGCAAAATTTGTCCCCCAACTGTTCTTTTAACTCTGTTTTATCTGTTTTACCCGTTTTACCTGTTTTTAATTTTAGAATGGTTACGGTTGATGAAGTTTTTAATGTAGTTAAGGGAATGAAACCTACAGCATATAAGGGTGATGTCTTTTCTGCTAGCCTAATTAAAGACTCACTGGAAGTACTAGCACCTTTTATTGTAAAACTGGTGAATGCCTCTTTTAATTCTGCTATTGTGCCCTCGGTTTTGAAGGAGGCGTGGATAACTCCCCTCTTAAAAAAGGCAGGTCTTGACCCAGCCAACCCCCTGAACTACCGGCCTATTACCAACGTTTCCTTTCTTTTAAAAATTTTGGATAACCTGGCACACATTCAACTGAGGGAATACTTAGAAGCCTCCTGTCTTCTAAACCCCAGGCAGTCCGGGTTTAGGAAAGGATTTGGTACTGAATCCGCGCTGGTAGATCTAAAAAATAATTTACTCGGACTGATTGATGGTGGGAATGCTGTTTTGTTACTCCTATTAGACTTAAGTGCAGCGTTCGACTTAGTCGATCACGCACTCTTGACTCAACGCCTGTATGAGGACTTTGCCTTCTCTGAACATGCAGCCAAATGGGTTGGTTCCTTTCTAGCTGATAGGAAAGCCAGAGTTTTTCTAGGCGATGTCTCCGCTGACCCCGCCCCCCTGGTGAGAGGAGTGCCACAGGGTTCGTGCTTGTCCCCTACATTGTATAACATGTACACGCGTCCCCTGTTTGACCTCCTCGACCAGTTGGGGGTGGGGTTCACAAATTACGCGGATGACACCCAGATTTTCCTACCACTGACTGGGAACTACAAATCAGACTTGTTATGTATTCAAGAGCTCTTTGGCACTATTGAAAAATGGATGGTTCAGAACAAATTGGTTCTCAACTCCGACAAAACTGAAATTCTGATTCTAGGCACCAAGCACATGTTGAAATTGCTCCCCACAGACTATGAAGCTTTTCAGATTAAGGATTGTACAATTAACTCTGGGAGGGTGGTAAAAACGCTTGGGGTCCACTTGGACTCCACCCTGACCATGGGTCCCCATGTCCAGAAAGTTAGAGCATCCTGTACCTATATCATCAAATTGATTAGGCAGTTAAAGGCTTATCTGTCAAGGGACAACCTCAAGAAGGTAGCTGGTGCCCTTGTCAACTCGCGGTTGGACTACTGCAATGGGGTGCTGGCAGGCTCTGACAAGAAGTACGTGAAGATTTTGCAGGTAGTACAGAATGATGCAGTGCGGGCTGTCACCGGAGTCGCTCGTGGTGAGCACGTCTCCAATGCCAGGAAAGAGCTTCACTGGCTTCCGGTGGAGCACAGGATCACGCATAAAATCTGCAGCCTTAGCCACAAGTGTCTGTCTGATGCTGCCCCAAAATATCTAGTCGATTGCATAAAAACTCACAACCCGGGTAGAGTTCTACGCTCATCCAATTTAGTCAGAATTCAGCCACCCAGATTTAGGCTGGCCACGTTTGGAGGGCGCTCCTTTCCTGTTCAGGCCGCAAAATATTGGAACTCCCTGCCTCCAGACTTAAGAAATATCTCAGACCTGGTAACGTTTAAAAAAGGAGTAAAAACTTTCCTGTTTGAGGGGGTTACTTAGACATATCGACTTTCGGCGACTAACCGGTTTGACCCTGCTTTTGCCTCTGTTTTGATCTCTCGTTGTCCTGTACCTTACTCTGGTGTGCTCTGAGGCCTTCGGGCGAGGAGCACGTGAAACAATTTGTTGAAGTTGAAGAAGTTGATTGGGGAGTTAGCCAGTTTGTGCTGCTTCTCAGGTGTGGCGACAAGTGTACTGCCACCCTGTGAGGCGCACACAGCCCTATCCATAATTTCATGTAGATGCGTTGATGTATCTTTCAGTAGGGGAACTAGATGCTGCATCTGTGCTGCCCTATAGTATGTGAGAAAGCATGGAGCCCCCATCCCTCCCTTATCTATCGGTCTACAGAGAGTTGAGTAGGCTATTCTCGCTGCACCATTGCCCCAAAGCAATTTAGTGCACATTGCTCTACATTTAGTAAAAAATTCGTTAGGGATCACATATGGCCAATTAACAAATATGTATAGAAACCGAGGTAATACAATCATTTTCAGGATAGCAATCTTCGCCGCCAGTGATAGGGGGAGGGTCAACCATTTACTAATTTTCCGCTCATATATGGGTAGCAGATCCAGTAGATTAGCCTGTGTTGCGCATATTGGATCTTTCATGATTTGTAGTCCCAAATATTTGAAGCCTAACTCTTCATATAAAATATCAGTGCCCACAAGCGCCTCTTTCACATCTTTCGCCAAGGCATATAACACTGATTTTGACCAGTTCATATGGACCCCAGAGAGGCAACCAAATCGTTCAAGTAGAGGAATAATCAGCAGAATAGCCGACTGTGGGTCAGATAAATAGATCAACACGTCATCCGCGTAAGCTGATACAATATGTTCTCTAGTATGTAATTCAATCCCATAGCCATTGAGGCGCTGATGGAGCATACGTATCAGAGGTTCATATACTAAATTGAAAAGCATTGGGGACAAGGGGCAACCCTGTCTGGTTCCTCGCCTAACCTCAATAAGTTCAGAAAGTGTCCCATTTATCAGTGTTCGTGCGCCATTGTTAGAATATAGAACTGTCACCAGTTGGAGGAATGCAGGACCAAAGCCAAGGTGTCGTAGCACCTCAAACATATAAGGCCAGTAAATAGTATCGAAGGCCTTGGCCGCATCAAGTGAGAGTACTGCAAATTTGATGTAGGGGGTACCGCCATCACTATATTATGTAGCCGGCTTAAGTTATGCATTGTGGATCTGCCTTCCATAAATCCACATTGGTCCCGTCCCACCAGTTTCCCCCTCCGTGGCAACAAGCGGTTTGCAATAACTTTTGCCAAGATCTTTACATCATTGTTCATCAGTGAAAGGGGTCTGTATGAACCACATTCAGTTGGGATACGCCCCGGCTTTAATAACAGCGTAATCGTGGCTATTCCCATCTGTGCTGGCATAGAGCCCTCTCTTATGATTTCCTCATACATCTGTAAAAGGCATGGTGATATCTTTCCTGTAAAATGCTTATAAAAAGCCATGGATAGGCCATCTGGGCCAGGAGCTTTATCTGGGGCGAGATCTTTAATTGCAGACTTAACTTCATCAAGTGTCAATGGGGATTCCAACAATAATTTTTCTGCATCATCTATCTTGGGTAGCTGCAACTCACTGAGAAAGAGCGACAGCTGGGGCAGATCAAGAGGTGGCCCTTCCATATATATTTCATCAAAGTGTTGGGTAAAGACTTCTTGAATGCTTTGGGTATCGAACCAAGTTATCCCATGATCATCAGTGATAGCTGTCAGTGGCACTGGGCCACTTTCCGATCTAACTAATCTAGCCAGTGTTTTGCTAGGTCTGTCGCCTTCAACATAATTCATTATTTTAGAGGGCCAGTGTAGGAATAACAGTTCCCTATCTATTAGGGCCTCTAGTTGAGCCTGTAATGTTTTAACTTTGTCTATATCGGCATCTGTCAAGGTTTTTTGTACTTTGTCGTCTTCTATCTTCAATTGTGCCTGTTTATCCCCCATTTCCCTACGGATGTTCTTCAAAACCCCTCCCTCAGTAGTCATACAAATGCCTCTGATATATGCCTTGAACGCCTGCCAAGTGTTGGTATGAGAAGTGTCAATCGGGTTGTTCGTCTGCAAAAAAACTTCTATATGTTCAGCAAGATCGTGTTCAAACATGGCATCTAGTAGTGATTTAGCTTTAAATTTCCAGTACCGGACCCTCTGTATCTGTGAAGTGATCTCTATCCTCAGCCTAACCGGCCCATGGTCTGATAATGTACGGGGTTCAATTTCACAACCTCGAATCATAGGGCATAAATTGCTAGATATTAAAAAATAATCGATACGTGAGTAAGTGTCATGTGGCGAGGAGTAAAAAGTATACTTTCGTTCATTGCCATGTCTCAACCTCCAGACATCCAACACGTCATTATCCCCCATCCATTCCAGTATCACCCGGGCAGCTTTAGATATTCTGCCTGATATATTTGTAGATCTGTCCACTGTGGCTGTTAATGTCAAGTTCAGGTCCCCACCAATTATCCACGCTCTATCATCCACCCTTCCCAATATAGATAATAAATTCTCATAAAAAGAGGGCGTATCTACATTCGGGCCATAAATATTCAGTAGGGCAATAGGCATCTGATCCAGCACTCCCACCACCAGAACGTATCTACCCTCCGAGTCGGAGGTAACCTCTTCCACCACAAATGGGACACCAGGACTAAATAATATGGCCACCCCCCTTGATCCTCTGGTATGAGATGAAAAGAAACGATGAGCACGCCAGCTGGGTGCCAATAGTGCACAATCTTCCTGTAAAAGATGAGTCTCCTGTAAAAATAATATCTGTGTCTTCATCAAGTTGGCATATGACATCACTTTACGTCGCTTGATAGGGTTATTCAAGCCGCGGACGTTCCACGTAAGTATGGTATAATCTACCCCCATGCTAAGCAATCTACATGTATACTTCTCCTAGACCAATCACCAACGTGAAATAACCACCGATTCAAGCTCAACTGTTTTCCCATTTCGAGTATTGTACGACTCTGACGCATCATATCAAAATCACACCATAGCTTAGTTTCAGTCAATTCCGTAATCTTCCAATAATACCCCATCATTTCCTTCACACCAAGCTCACTATTAAATAACCAGGCATATACATACCACATATCAAAACAACGTTCACACCCCCACCCACGCCAGGCTAACCCCCAACTGTGCCCAGTCAGCCCAAACAACCTAAACAAAAACATTTGCTTCAACAAGAAATACACAGGTTAGTGTGCTGAGACGTCACCCCAGAGAGAAAAAAAAAAGGAAAGGAAAAAAGGGGGTTGAGTCTGCAACACTGAGAGCTCCACATGCCATTAGTGTGAACACAGGGAAGCGTTTATGAATAACCAATTATACATCAGGCTCCATGGTTTCAACCGACGGCGTCCAGTATTGATGGCGATGCAGTGGCAGAACTTCCCGCACCAGGTGAATGTCCGATATTAGGAGGATGCAGGGCCATCCAGTCCTCTATGACTTCTGTCACAAGTTCCAAGGATTGTGAAGATCGCCGATCTACCTGCGAAGGGGAGCCAGGAGATCGTCTTTGTCCAGAGAGACGTCCAGGAGAAGGGGTCATAGTGGGTGTGTCTCTTCGTGGCGTGGCAGGCAGCTGATCCAGAAATTCAAAAACTTTCGCCGGTTCAGTAAAAAAGTGTGCTTTATTCCCATGAATTATGCACAGTCGCGCAGGAAACATCATAGCATACTTGATGCCTCTGTTGCGCAATGCTTTCTTGGCGTCAAAGAATGTGCGACGCTGCTTCTGCACCGCCATGGTAAAGTCAGGGAAAAAATGAATCACCGCACCTCCATAATGAACATCGCCGCTCTCCCTTGCGGCAGTAAGGACAGCGTCCCTATCACGATAATTCAACAGCCGGCAAATAATGGGGCGTGGAGGGGCACCTATTGGTGGTATTGGAGTCGGGGCTCGATGTGCTCTCTCGATTAGAAAGTGCGCTGCTAACTTGGCGTTGGGAAGTATCTCACGCAGCAGGTCCTCCATATGTGATTCCATATGCTTGGGGCGCATATTTTCAGGGATCCCCACCACTCTGACGTTATTTCTCCTTGAACGCCCCTCAGAATCTTCTATGCGGGAATACATTGTACGTACCTGCCCCTCCAGTTCATTAATCCGCCGGATCAGCAGCGCTATTTGGTCTTCCAGATCCCCCACACGTGTCTCAGCTTCTTTTAGACGCGTGGTCAGCGTCGTGGTATGTTGCTGATTTAGCGTGACACGCTGGGTGAGCGTCTCTAATGACATCGCCACACCAGCGATCATTACCTTCAGCTCTTGGAGGATTTTGGTAGTGCCCTCCGGCTGTGGGTGCATAGGCGCCATCACCGGCGGGGCTCCGTCCTCGCTTGCAGATCTGGCGGCGCCATCTTGGATCTCGCCATGCGCGGGAGAGTCATCCGACTCCGTGGCGGGTGCATGAGTCCTCCGCGGTTTCCCCTTCCCCATTTCTGATTCAGGGGGATGCCTGGAAGTCTCAGCCACAAGACCTGTTAGTCTGGAGCGATGTGGCCCCGGAGTTCCGCGTATTTTGATCGGATGTTGGTTGGGCGGCACGGGAGCTCTCTTAGGCGCGTCTGAGCCGCTAGAAGCTCATCACGTGACCTTCCATTTTCTTTTTTTTAAAACAATTTTGATTGATTTTCAAGTCATAACAATATCAATTTATGCATCAACAATTATGAATAGAGAAGTGAATTAAATAAGAAAATGCATTTGTTAATCACACGATTGGTATAAAGAGGAAAGAATGCAAACAAAGGAGAGGCTTGGAACCAACTAGAAAGGGAAAACATACAAGAAGTTCATTACATCAATTAATTCATGGGGGGACGAGCCACCTGAGACAGTGAGGGATTCAAGTGCGTATAGAGTTGTGAGTTCATCATGGGGCAGCAGTATGAAACCAGTGGGACAGATAGATATTGATCAATTTAATAGTTGGACATTTCATTCAGATGGGTAAGTTTATATGAGGTAGACA
>JAVKLH011031767.1:0-14371 GCA_034783875.1 Desmognathus bairdi | reverse complement strand
CTAGACTAAGCTTCCATCTATATAGTCTATTCTTTTTTTTCCGGGTAAAACACATGCAGCCTGACTACAGGCGGAGCGCAGAGACAAGCGCCAGCGCTAGTGGCAACTAGCGCTGGCGGAGAGGTAGCGCCCAGCACAGAACAAGTCCGGCGAAGTGCGCACACAAAACGCAACACCCAGGTGGCCCGGCAGCGCCCTGCAACTCAGCGCCCCAGCACCAAACCGTGCGCGGGTGCAAAAGCACGCAGCGCCAGCGCAAAACATGACCCAGGCCACACCGCCAAGAAAAATAAATAACGCCCAAGTACAAATCAAGCCAGCAGTGGGCGTTACACAAAACCAGCGCAAACCGAAGACCCAGTTGTGGGAAGGTCTTAAGAGCACACGCTCCACGTCAAACGCCGTGCACAGAGGCTGCACAGCTGACTGCACTGGCGCCAACCCCGAACCACACAACAAACAAACACAGCAACACACCCGTCTGGAAAGGTAGATCCCTATCCTCTCAGCGCTGAAGGGACAACAGTACCCTCACCTGCTACACGTATCAGGCAGCGATACAAAAGACCACCATAAAAAAAACGATAACATTCCCTGCAATAGCAGTCCTCTCTGAAACTGGAACCCCAACACTGGGAGAGACAGACATATGCCCCATAGCAGCACCAAGGAGCCCAAGACAAAGGACAGTGCCAATTGTGAAGTCTGCAACAGAGTGCACTCCAAACATATAGGACAATCCTATCTGCCACAACTAGCCACTACAGATTCACTCTGCAATACACCATTTAATCAGTGTAAACCATACCAACTGCATGTGCAGGTGTCCACTAACAAATAACACAGGAGTACCAACAGACAGCAACCTACATCCAGCCCATCCCACCAATGGCAGAATACCTACATTACCTCCGCCGTACACGTCACCGGCGCTGGAGAATGCAGAGGGCCCCACGGATACCACGCCAACGTACAAATGTTTTTGCTATGTCTGCTGAAGAGGTGCACCGGTTATACAGATTCCCGCCTGAAACCATCCTGGAAATCGTACGTGCAATAGAACAGGACATAACCCCTACAACACAACGAGGTGACCCATTACCAGCACTATTGAAAGTATCAGTGACCCTGCAGCTGTTAGCTACAGGAACATTCCAGTCTGGAGTAGCCCAATGCATGGGAATAGCACAGCCAACATGCAGTAAAGTGCTACATCAAGTCATACCTGCAATAAACATGAAGCTAAGGTACCTGGTGAGCATGCCGCAAACATGGGAGGACATGAGACAAATCAAGCAGGGATTCTACAGCATGCATGGTATGCCAAACACCATTGGTGCCATTGATGGTACACACATCCCATTGAAAACACCATCTACTAATGCACATGTCTACTACAACCGACGTGGCACAACAAGCATAAATGCACAGCTGATCTGCGATGCCTCCTGTAGATTCCTAAATGCCAACATCACCATGCCAGGGTCCACTCATGATTCCTTTGTGCTCCATCAGTCCTGTATCTACCAGCAGTTTGAAGCTGGAGTCTATGGAACTGCATGGTTACTGGGTAAGTAGCAAAGGGCCACCACACATCACACGATTATACATGTCATGGTGTTCACCTGTTGTGTATAACCTAACACACCGACAGCACAACTCCACCTGTGCATACCTCCAGTCCTACTAAAGAACCAAAACAAGGCAAAGCTTGTAGTTGACAGGAAAGCGACCCCTATTGTTAGTAGGACAGTGGCAGAACGAAGTAAGTTGGATAACAATAACCAAAGCCAACATGACATGAACATCATCCCATCTATGTACGCTAGCCTCCAGAACACATTGGGAGGTGGGAGTCCATCACTCTCCACAACTGGAAGCTGGGAGTGAACAGATACATGTCAACAGAAACATCAATCCTCCCCATTGTGCATAAGCTGTGTTAATCCAAAACATGACATCCAAAATAACCATGACATCTGGCTACAGATCAACTTAACTTGTAAGTAACAGGCTCCCACTGATCAAATAGCAACAGCACTGCTAATCCCCAATACTAGATGGGAGCATGGTCAAACTCAGTGATTATATCTGTGAGCACTAGGCAGAATCACATCAAACAAACTGGCTGCAAAACTGCACTTCTGAGACCATGTACCACTACAGACATATCATCATCTGCAAGATAAACACACACACATGCACACATAGGCACACATATGGAAGGATACATACACAGATCTCTGGCATGAACACCAGATGTATCTGCACATCCATCCATCAACCACTCATGCATCACTGTACCTTTGTTGTAATAGCAGACAAATGTGGGTATAGATGTCTGATGATGTCTGTCAACCCTTTGCATGTGTCTGAGCTGTAGTCCACTCAGAATATTACCCTTCTCAGATCCCGACCATGTGCGACCGAACATAGTGCCTCGGTTCACTCATCATGTATCCCTGACAAAAAAACTCCTTCAAAGTGGCAGAAAGCTGCTGGTGCAAGACCATCTATTCTATGCACAGATCCCATCATATTGCTCAACCAACCACTCTGCCATGAAATATGGTAATACCAAACACTACTCTCACCAGGCTATTCTGAGCCTGATTAACTGTTTATGGTGGAGTGGCAGCTCCCCACTCCATAGGCGGAACTTGCTCTCCATACACCAGCACAAGGCCTGTGTAAACGCCAATCAGACCTGTGAACACAGACAATAATATTTTGAATAAAAGTCCCCCTCTAGATGCCAGTTCACTGTGTAATCCCCCAGACCACAACGTTACTACTGCAACTTGCTCTGACTCTGCTAACATGTTGTCCACGTCCACCCACATGCCCCCTGAACTAATGTCCGAGCCCCAGCCATACCTGAAGTACTAATCCCCCCTGGAACTCCCATTGGTTTCACAGAATGTACATAAAACTGTCCTCAGCTAGCTTCAGTGATCAATCACTCCCTGGCTCCATGGCACATCCCTTGGACTCGTACACACATCCTGGTGACCTGCACACTGAAAAAGCCATCCCTGGAAGAGTACCTCCCATCCAACTATTGTTCCAGCTCCTAGTGAAAGCCAAGGAAACAGTTGCCACCCCACAGCTATGAACATATTGTTAGCACTCCAGACCTTGTGAACCATAACAATCTGGTGGCTGCATGTTCATGGGCACTGATTCTGTCCTTGTGTCTGTACCTGATGAACTGCACATGCTGGCGTGGGGTGGTGATACTGCTGGATCCATACCAGATGTTGAGGCCAATGGTGTTGAAATCCAGCATTGACCACAACATCATGTATGTACAACAAATATGTGTTCACAAGCAGTAAATTACGTACAAGACATGCCTACCGAATGCCATGCACAGGCAGTATAGGCACATATTGAACCAAGAGAATATAAACTATCCCACTATTGGAGATGTCACATGTCAATTTATGTGTGTACCAAGCCATAATACCATGTATGTATGATTTCATCTACAGGTGACAGTGGATACCCACTCAAGCCATACCTCTTGACCCCCATCAGCAATCCACGAACACAAGCTGAGCAACGCTACAACAGTGCACATAGCAGAACCAGAGTGGTCATAGAACGGGCCATTGGCATCCTCAAATCACGATTCCGTTGTCTGGATGTGTCTGGTGGCTCAATGCAGTACCATCCACGGTTCGTATGCAGCATGGCACTCACCTGTGTCATACTGCACAACCTTGCCCATGCCAGGGGACTACCACCACCAGATGAAATCCCCATGCAGCCACAAGAAGGGGATATACCAAGGCGCAGGCAGCAGCAAACACCAGCTGGCATCGTTGTACGGAATGCACTCATCCAAGATTGTTTTGCATAATAACACCACAACAAGAAGACAGATGATGCTTACAGTGACTTTATTATCCACATGAAACCATGATTGCACATTAACATTCATGTGACCCCATGACATGTGGAAGAACATAGTATTAAACAGAGTACGTGGGGACAATATGAGTAGAGGCTACTATAACAAACATGCAAAATGAAAAACCCACTCGGGTGAAATTTTGAGTAAATCAGAGCCACTGGGAATACCTCTGGTCCATTGTACTCCCATCTATATTTTGCCATGCAGGTACCATTACTCCAGATTGAGGCCAATATGCAAATTACACTAATGGCAGCGGTCAGACCAATTTTCCTATGGCTCTCACTCTTTCTGCACACAATTGCTTACAATCCCCCAGACCGCCCTTGGCTTTGTTGTGCCCCCTCAGTGAGGCTTCGGTTGCATCTTTAGCCACAGCAATCCCCGGGACCATTGTCTGGCCATACCTGTCCCACTTTGGGTGATGTTGGTAAAACACAATTACTTGATGGATGATAGCTTGAATGAAACGGAGCCACTGTGAACCCCCTACATCAAGTAAATGTGTTGTACTAACGTCACCCCAAGAGCACTGGGTATGGCCAGACATCGGTCCCGGGGATAGTAGTGGCTAGAGATGCAACCGAAGCCTCACTGTGGCGGCCCAATAAAGCCAAGGGTGGTCTGGGGGATTGTAAGCAATCTTGTGCTGAATGAGTGAGAGTCATAGTAAAAGTGGTCTGACTGCTGCCATTAGTGGTGTCAGAACAAATGTGCATATTGGCTTCACTCTGGAAGTAATGGCACATGCAGGGCAAATTATAAATGTGAGTAAAATGAGCCAGAGGTGTTCCCAGTGGCTCAGAACAAATAAATAATACATCCATCCGAAATATGTGTATTTGGCATTATAAACTATGACAGCAATCATATGAAAGTAAAAGCAAAAAAGGATGCAACATGGCGATGGCCAAAGCACTGAGAACAGTGCAATAAACAGAACGCTTATTCTGGAGAAAGAAAACTATGTGACATAGCAAACATCACTGATCTGACATTGATGGCATGTACAGACAGCTCCCATACATGTCACACATTAAGGCCAACCGGTGAATACCCTGGTCACTTGACATACTATAATGTCTAGCACATCATGTCGTAATGGTGCCTATACCCTTGGTGTCAGGGTTATAGAGGACAGCACTAATACCATTATGCACATCTACCACATGTACTGAAGCATAACTGTGTGTGTCTGCACATGCCTGCATGTGCAGTCAGCTACACGGGCCTTTACGGACAATGAGCAGAAAAACTGCTCCACATGCAATCAGCATAACTACAGCAAAGCAATATAAAGCCACATAAAGTAAAATATGTATTCACACATTTTAAGCTCTTATTTATACATGTCTGGTCATTTCACAACATTATCACAGAAGGCCATCCCCTAAATGAAAATGCAAACATCTGCTATCAAATTTTTAACCCTCCTTATTGAACATAGCATCACCTCCATACATTGACCCCTACAGATGTTCCCATGATGTGCCCATCATGGGAACAGTGGCTGGGGACTACCATGTGAAGAGGTAGGAGAGTGTGTTGGCTGTGGTGGCCCTGCACGGCGCCGTCGTGCTCTACGTGTAGGAAGTGCTGGTGGGACTTGCATGCCACCAGGCAGATATGGCAATCCCTCACCCCTGGCAGCATATGCCTGTCCATGATACATGTTGGCTTGGTGATACATGGGGAAACTGTTGTTAGGTTGGGGCAACTGGGGTTCCATGTACCGCGGTGCATAGGCCACAGCACCTGCATCACCCTGTGACTGATTCTCAGGTACATGTGGATGTCGATAATTGGGTGGGAAAGTCCCCAATTGCCAATCTGGGTCCCCACCAGGATGTGCCTGTCGGACAAGGTTGATAAGAGAGGTCTGGTTGGTAGACAACTGGTTCAAGATATCTGTGACTATGGTCTCGTTCTGACGCATGGCAACTAATGGCTGGATGTATGTTGGCAGACTCCCCTGCAATGTATCACGGACACCTCGCAATGCCTCCACCAAGCTATGTGTCTGCGTGTGCACCAGTACCCTATGCTCCCTAGTATCACGTGCCTGGGCTGCATGTCTGTTACTGGCAGCACGGAATGCCCTCACTGTCTGAAGGTACATTGATCTTTGATAATCAACACACAGTTGTTGTGTGGTGTACAGACGGCTGAGTATAGACAGTTGCCGCCTCTGACCATCTAATATGTCCTCATCCATCTCTGCACCAGCCTGAGCCAGCCGTGGACCGGTGCCCCTTGCTCCTGGTCTGACTGAGCCAATGGGCCTGACTGTGCATACACCCTGTGTATTGGAATGAGTTGGTCTAGAAGGCACGGTATTGCAAGTGGTTGATGTGGACATGGCAACGGTTTGTATGCAAGATGTAGACCTGTTACCATGGGTGGCAGAGATGCCAGAGGTGCATATGGCAATGGATTGGGAGGGGACAGTATGGACCGGAATAACGGCAGCACGTGCATGTGAGAGTGCACTGCCTGATGTAGGGATAGATGTGGCATGGCTCTGTCCCATGACCTCACCATACAAAGTGACCAGCCCACCATCTCCTGCACGTGTTGTGTGACAGGGCATTGCTACATCATGAGACAAGCTTGATGTCATAACCACACCAGGAGGAACAGGCAACATGCAGACAGTATTTGCCACAGAACTGGTACATGTGGATGTGCCACTCTTTGATGTGACCATTGGCAAACCAGTATGACACACCCTCCCAGTAGGTTGTGTGGCAATGGCGGTCTGTTGTCCACTGCTAAGTCCTACAACATGTGCACTCTGTGGATGTGATACACCAGAAGGACCAGCAATTTCCAAAGCCGCTCTGTCGGCATTTACAGCTCTTACAGCATGGCGACTCATTCCTGATGTTCCAGGTTGCTCACCATCCTCGTATGTTGCAACACAACTGTCTGTTGTTCTTAGCACTTCTTGTGATCCTGACATTGTGGATGCACCTGCTGAGAGAATGGAGGTAGGTATCAGATGTGCACAGGCTATGACACAACACTCAGCTTCATAATCAGTGTGAAAAGGTGAACCACAATCTGTACCACAACATGCACTTGCTCTTAGTAAGTGATTACGTACACAAGCCCTCCATGTACCATGGCAATGTCATGATACCATAGTGAAGCACATAGACAGCTCAGCAGGGTCTCTGGCAGGTGATGTGACATGCAGTCACCAACATCACTGATGTTCGACACACATGGATGAATACCCTGTCGATGTACACATTACATTAATGCCACCTCAGTTCTCATGCTGTCAGTCTCAGCATTAATGCTATGCATGTACCCATGATAAGTAGCACGGTTCCACAACATGAATACGTCAACTTACAGCTGCAGTGTGCCTCTATGTATTGAAAGATTGATCAATTTCGTGTCAGCAATGCGCCTATGGCCTCAGACATATGGCCACAGCAGGTGGACCAATTACAATTGATTGGTAGCCCAACAATGTAGCAGTACGTTTGCTTTCGGGGTGAGTCAGATCGCACTTCCCACTCACCCCGAGGAATGGTGTCAGGGAATCCTTTCATGACACCAGTCCTCAGAAGGGTATGCACATTGGGCATTGCAGTAAGCCCAGTAGGAAGCAACTGAGTGAAGGTGGTATTGTAGGCAGTGATACACTGTTGAGGCCAGGATTCTGCACTAGGAGCCACTGGCTTGTTTCTGGTTGAAGCGGGGGACTAGGGGCATGTTGTCATTGCAGGACCAGAGGATGCAGGTGAAGGGGCAGCATGGAATGGGGGCACATACGTAGGTGGGGGCAGTACCGGAATGTCTGCAGCAGCCCATGGCACATGGTTTGATTTATAGGGGCTGCTTGACTGGAAGGTAAAACCTGGCCTACCAACGATTGGTCTCACTGGCCCTATCCCAGCACTACCCTCACTGTCTAGCCTGAGTGTCTGCATTTCATGGCGGTATAGTTAGGAGGCAACTCACAGTACGACTAAACAATGTGGCTTTCGTAGGTGTGAGCTAATACGCTGAGGAGGAGATGGTGGCGTTGACTTGAGCAGTCAAGGACAGGACAGTGCAAGATAGATGGCCAGCCTTTCCACTATTTCCAATATGTGGTTAGCGTTGCTGGAGATGAGGAGGGTGGAGGAATAGGGGATGAGAACTGTATGGCAGTGGGGGCTGACAACAACTACAACTAGCGTACTGTCAACATCCAGGGAGAGAGAGTGCTCTGCCATGCATGGCATAATGATTCCGTTGATTTTGTTCAGTGTAATTGAGGCAAAGGAGTGGATGCCTGTGAGGGGGACATGGACTTCAGTGTCACCAGCAAGGGATGCGTAGGTTACCCCCAAGGTGTCAAGCCAGGGGATAAAAGGATCGGTTGCAATGTTGAACAGTGTAGAACTGGTACAAGGAACCTGTGGTTTATCACAATAGATATGGCAAGGGTCAGCTGACTCAACTCATCTAAGACCCTAGAGGTCATGTCTGGGGGATTGGAGGCAATCCTATCGCCAGTCACTGTAGAGAAGCTGACAGTGTAGGTGAGTCATTTACAGAGGATGCGGTGGTCCTACAGATCAAACGGAACAGAGACCTTAAGGAGGAGGATTGTGGCCATGCATCCAGATTCACAGATTCTGCCAAGCTGGAATCATCAGTCCAGCAGGGCTGTGTCAGACTGGGAGGGGTGAGGGGGGGGTGAGGGGCGGGTGCAGATGCCAGATTGCCTAGAGGCAATCTGGCTGACCTCTGGGTAGAGCAGGATCAGGAGAGCAGGATCTGGAGATAGTCTGCCTATGGATTAGTCTGAGTTAAGGGACATTAGAGAAGTGATGATGGTTGTTGGGGAATGAGGGTTTAAGGGTGTATTTGCTGAGGATGGGGGTGACCCATGCATTATCTATGGATGTTGGTATGGTAAAAGAGCTGTTATAGGTATTGATGTAAGTGATGATGGGGGGAGCAGGTGTGTTGGTGGTACATTAGAATGAAGGTGTTGTGCAGGTGTTACGTTCACAGGGGGAGGGTATAAAGCCTCAGTAAATAGGGATGTTGAGGTAATGGACATCAATTGCCAGTTTTGGTGAGCAACCAAGAGTGAAGATGGGGTGAGCACTGGTGTTGAGTGGTGTGCAGGGTACCTTGCAGAGGTGGTGGGCAGGATGGATGCTTGGCATGCGTCTGGGAGACAGTGAGCCAGTGACCATTTCATACAGGTGGAGAGGCAGAGTGGCTGGCCTGTCCCTGGTAACAGCCTGGTCCAGGGCATCTAGGCCCATCTATGTCCAGGCTGTTACCAGGGACAGGCCTGCCACTCAGCCTCTCCACCTATACTTCATACAGGGCTTACTGCAATGCCTTGACCCTTAAGACTTACCCTTCCAGTGACTCTATGTCCTGTATCATGCATTCACATCTGCACTCATCACATGTGCCTCATATCCCTGCCATCAACATACTCTCACACACCCATGTTCCAGAGTACCTAATGTTGACAAACCCTATACATCAGCATGATGTTTAACAATGCACATGACGTGTTAGTGCAACTGGTTGTTCCCACACATCACGTTACGTATGAAGACACTCTTGCTGGACCTACCATTAGTACCTAGTGCATCACACATGGGTATACGTAGCTACTGTCTGTGCCATCTGCATGCTAAGGCACATGTCCCTGATGTGAGGTACCTTGAGACCAAACTGTACCATGCACACTAATGTACACTGAGCAACATCCACCACTCCACATACTTATTGTATTGTCCCCTTCAGCTCCACACCACACCCTCATACACTGACACCACACTCCACATATCCTGCAGGAAAGGGCATACAGTTCCACAATAGCCACTGTTGTAATGGCCAGTGTGAAGTCCACCCATCTTCCTTAGGGATTACCCCTGGCATTCAGCTTCCATGCAGACACTGGTGTGCACCGTAATGCATCCCTTCCATCAACACTAGTGGATGTCACACATTGCCATGCCAGGACCCCACTGTGCACATAACATATTTGTTACACCAGTGAGCAGCAATTTGTTAAATAGCAGCGACAGGATAGAGCCAGGTCTCCTCCAGGTGACCCCTTTTACCGCTCATAAAGGATCACCAAGTTCCCCTCCAAGCAGCTAATGTAGCCTAATATGTCAGGCTGTGTGCTCACACTGGATACAACCTGGTCAGCAGTACCCCCACCATTTGCCAGGCTTACATCTAGGGACACCATTGGCAGGGACGTCGTACCCCACATGGGCTGACAACGCCAAGGTAAAGGTGTTCAATGTAACCACCTCACTCGCAGAGAGTTACAAATCGGAACACCAATTCTTTGGTGATGCAGGCAGACTACATTGGGCTGCTACCATGATACGTAGAGCTACTCCAAGCCCTCACTACCTGTCCCATGCATCTGTCCACAGTCATCAGATGTAGAATGGGTAGAGAGGTCTGGAGTCATATATGCGCATCACACATCAGAGTAATGTGGCATTTACTATTTGTGGGGGTTACAAATGATAGAGAAACACCATACCAACACCTGTCCAGAATGGTAATGGCCAGTAATATGACATGACATTACATGGACCATGTCAATGTGTCCTAAGCCATTCATGAGATATGCTCACTGCACTAAATTGACACTGCAATGCTATACATGCAAGACTGTCCATTACCTCTTCCAGCTGTGTCCTCACGTCCAACACCCACAATTTGCTCCTCTGCCAGCGTGCCAAGTGCATATTGCTCCACTAGTGACGTTCTCTGTGGGGAGGGGGTTCCTGCTCCAGTTATGGATTGATTTCTGCGGCGGTGTGCCTCGTGTCCTTTGGCATCCCTCCGGACATCATTCCACCTTTTCTGACAATTTTTCCCTGTACGATTCCCACGTCCAACTGCATTTACAACAGCAGCTATTTCTGCCCATATGGCAGTGCGATCTGATGGGGACAACCGGGCAGCATTCGGCCCATACAATCTATTACGGTATGTTTGGACAGCCTCTGCCAGGGCCCGCAGCTCATCCGCTGTGAACCTCTTCTTCCTCTTGCGTTTTTTCCTTTGGCTAGAAGTGGTGTCATATGTGTTGCTGACCTCTTCCTCTGTGTCCTCGCTGTCCTGTGTACCATCATCTCGGTGGGGTGGTGGTGAGTCACCACAACTGTGCATCCTCTGTTATGCCTGTTGTGACCAATGGTGGGGTAACCTTTCCACTATACAAATGGATGCTGTCAGTTGGCAGGTGTGTTCCTCCAATGTGTGGCAACCTGTGTGGATGAGACAAATGTTTAGTTCACACTGCACCTCATCTTCTGCATTACAGGATCTGTCATCTCATGTCCTATGTGACTTCTCATCTACCAGCATGTCACATGCTGATGGCTATTCTACATCTATTACATGTATGGATATGTGCTTATGTCTCTTTTCTGTGTAGACATTCATACCCTTCCCTAATTCCACACCCGACACACCGGTGGCACTTATCACTGGGCATCCATCATTCAAGGGGGTTGCGACTTTGGAGACTCAGTCGCTTCTAGCCTGCGGTGAGCATAGATAGCCTCTTTCCAATGGCTGTGTCTAGTGCTTCTGGGTTACTGTTGTGACCTGCCTTCACTGGAGGATCCCCACCATTAGGATTGATTACTGGCCGTTCACTATTGGAAAACACAGTTTGTAACCTCTTGCCACATTAACCTATGCAGTGCATGCATCCAAGGCTACAAGAGCATGCTGATGTGGAGATGGCTTATTGGAAGGCCTGTCATGATGTTTGTATATAGGTGTGTCAGCTTTAATGGATGTTACAGGGGGCAAGGTATCTTGGAACATTCCTATCTTGGAGGCCCACACACCTCCAGATGACAGTGCTGCATGTGCCAGCGCACAGCACATACAGTAGCAGACGGTGCATACAACTAGCAAATCCATTTCACTACTGTATGATTGTCTGTTTTGTGTGTTAAAGTGAGGGAAGGTGGTGCCCTTTGCAGAGGTCATGCTTGCTGTGATCTGTACCGTTTCCTCTCCATGCAGGGCAAAGAGTGACCACTGCAAAAGGCCCTTCCACACATTATATGTAAAGAAAGGTCCATGGAACACGTGTGTACTATCTAAGTCCATATTTGGAAGTGACATTTGATACCGTGGCCATATGGCTTGTGATTAGGCACCAGGTAGTCACTGATTTAGGCACATTTTGGTCGGAATTATGCAGAGACACTGCAAATGAGATATTGTGCTATCTTATGAACACAGTTGGGAAGCACCACTGGAATGGAGACAGCATCATCACTGACAACCAGTAACCATAGTTAGTTATGTCCCTGCACTGTAGGCTGTGGTGTTCACTGCATCAGGGTACATCTTGGTGCTGGCACATGTATAACAGCTCCAGAGACCTGGGACTGCTACATGATGGGGTGACATGTCTGCTGTATGGCTTCCTGTCCCTGGCTTGCCAAATTCCCACCCACACGAGTGGATCTTGCCACAGGAATTGTAATAGATGGGGATGTGAGAGAACACTGAAGAGCTAAACGGCTGTCCACATGTCTCCTCACCTGAGCTTGACACCTGCCACTGCAAGGTCAGGGCTCATACACACTCCTCTGACAATGCTCCTACATTTACTAGTATTTTATACAGGACATGTCTCTGTGCCCACATGCCATCTGTCTTCATCATCATTACTGGCAATCATCCATCCAGTCATCATGATGTTGACGACTGTGTCTGGGACTGGCTCTCAGAAAATTCTAGTTCCTTTGGCCTCGTACATCCTCCCCTGGGTAGGCTTAGTGCCCCCCCAGGGGAGGCGTGCCCCCCAGTTTGCCCTATAGGGCGGCAGCATACAAACGGGTGACCTACTTTGTATTTGGACACTTCTTCACTGTCTACCAGTGGTCTACTGCTGTTTGGCTGCTCACTTACGTAACAAGGCCACTGGGGGCCTGCAGGTGGTCCCTTGGGATATGGGTGATTTCTGCAGCACGGCTCACAGTGCGACGCTGACTCCCTCTCCTGTGCTCGACATCCGCGCTGACTCCAGCCTCTTCTGCGGTCGACTTCCGCGTTTGTAGCGTTTCCGCCTCCGCGCACGCTTTTACGACGTTTGCGTCGACGCACGTCCTCTTTACGTCCGCCTGTGTGCGCTCGGTCTAGTCGTCAGCGCCAATGTTCAGGCCTTTGCGCCTCCACAGATGCGCTGTCTGGACGCTTGTGCTGTCTGCGCCTTTTCTTTTGTGTTTGCACCAGCGCCAGGTTTCCTTACCTGGCGCTGGTCCTGCGCCCGTTTTTCTGCGGACGCTCCCGCCATCTGTAGTCAGGCTGACGATCTCTAGCCAAGCATGGCCCTGAAGTGGCTGACTATATTGTGGAATTTGATATTGACATTATGCTTATCACCGAGACCTGGCTGCATGAGGCCTCCAATGCAGCAGCGCAACTCGCTGTGCCTGAGTCATATCAAATTATTCGAGCAGACAGATCCAGTGGTTTGGGAGGTGGGGTTGCAATTATTATGCGTTCTATATTCCAACAACATGCTATTCCTTCTAAGGCAATTGACTCTTGTGAGCATTTACTGTTGAAAATTTCTGTGGATGCCAATACCTCTTTAATTTTTCTACTTTTATACAGACCACCTCCTGATCTAAAAATGTTTTCTGAACAACTATCCTGTATGATATCCGATATACTGACCCCCAACACAAAGATGGTTGTCTGTGGTGATTTTAATGCCTGGGCTGAGAATCCTCTGGACCCTCTAAGTATTAAACTTAGAGATTTATTTGATGCATTTGGTTTTCAACAGCATGTTAACTGCCCTACACAGGAACATGGCAACACTTTAGACTGGGTACTTACAATGTTCCAATCTCTGTCTTATGCGTATCACCCTGTATATGGTCTGACCATTCTCTAGTCAATTTTTCTATTCCTCTCCCTGATCTGACACGGAAACCAATACATAAACGCCTAATTAGGCAAACTCGTGAGGTCAGCAAGATTGTGAGTTCTCAGTTTAATGAGAATTTATTTCCTCTACTTGAGGACTTGAATACTATTCAGGATGCTGAATTGTTAGCCACATCTCTCAGGGACTCTCTTAATTGCATTACTAATACCTTGGCCCCTGCTAAGATGAAAGTCTGTAAACCAGAGACTGTAAAAAAATCCTGGTTCTCCAACGTCATTTTGAATGCCAGGAATGTTAAACGCAAGGCTGAAGCCTATTGGAGGCGTCTCCCCTCTGCTGAAAATAGGGAATTGTATAAAGCGGCAGCTAAACAATACAAATCTGCCATTATCACGGCCAAATCCAATTCGCTTAACACTAGGATTGTGGAAGCAAAATCTGGCACGCGTGAGCTTTTTTCCATTGTTAAAGTGCTAGAGGGAAAAGAGATCCCACAGAATCTACCCCCTCCATCCTCTGAGTGGTGC
>JAVKLH011020696.1:0-10130 GCA_034783875.1 Desmognathus bairdi | reverse complement strand
CAAAGGCAGCATTGGGAGCCGGCAGGCGAAGCCGGCCAAGGGCGAAGGGCCGAGGCAAAGGGTGACGCCTGTCAGGGTTATCTCCACCACAACCCCTGAGGCTCCCCTGTTGCCAAAGCCCTCTGCAGATTCATCACTTCACGGCTTCGAAGTTACCGCCAGGGACCCGAGATTGTCAACAGGGCCAGACAGCCCCAGCCCTACCACTCTGGCGATCATGCTCCCTGCCAACAAGGACAGTACCAGAGACACAGAGTCCGCCTCACCTGCCAGTTCAGTGTCTGGAGCCGCCGCAATCACCCGTGCAGCCTCACGCAAGATGGCCGCCACTGGCCGGAAGGCCCCAGAGAGCAGCATTCCAGCTGTTCCTCTGCTACAGAAAGCGACAGCCAGCAGCCCTATAAACAAAGGCAGCATTGGGAGCCGGCAGGCGAAGCCGGCCAAGGGCGAAGGGCCGAGGCAAAGGGTGACGCCTGTCAGGGCCTGTCCGGGACCTGGAAGGGACCTCCATTTGTTAGGTAAGACAAATATTACACATAAGATTTGGATGCCTAACTCCACCTCATCTAAGGAGCTCATTAGGATTATGCATTCCTCTCTTCCGCCATCTCCTCTAAAGCATTCCGTCTTAAATAATCGGACAAGTCACTGCAATGATGTACTGCAAATAGACTCTCCTCCTATGAGGGACAGGGTTAACCCAGCTTTATTTCATGACCAATGTTTAACACAACATTCTACACTTTTGACTCAGGAGTCTAACGATACGAGTCGGGCACAGTTGTTAGAGAAGACCAGACTTACACCTAACATAAATTCCCCTTATACGGCCCGTATTCCACCTCGGAGACAGGAGCTCAGTACTCTGACTAATTCATTTAGAAAGACTCCACCTTCCACACAAGAGCCTATTAACATGCAATCACCACAGTTTATTATAGACAGAGGCGATCCAATACCCACTGATGCTCAATTTATAACTTCTCTCCATCCGCCTTGTGACCAACAGTCAGCTCAGCTGTCATCATTCTCCATCATGCAAACCCCAGTTAATTCAGAAAATCACAGTACATTACACTTTTCGCCTACTCAGACGGCTGACACCACATCTCCATCAGCTAATGTTTCAACTTGTCCAGAGCCGACAGCATTTGCTTTAATTAATGCAAGGTCAATCATAGCCCATGCTACCGAAATCCATGACATCTTAGAACATCATGAGTTAAAAATGCTTGGAGTCACGGAGACATGGCTATCCGAATCCAACGACCCTATTTTCCACGATATTCTACCACCTAACTTTCAAATTTTTTCCTGCCCCAGACCCGATCGTGTAGGGGGAGGTGTAGCCATAATCGCACACACAGATCTCCGCATGAAACAATGGGTTCTCAATTCCAAACCCGTCAGTTTTGAATATATTCTGACAAGAGGAGGGCCAGTAAATCAACAGGCAATTTCCATTCTTTGCATCTACCATCCCCCAGGGGAGAACTCCCTCTTCTTAGAAGAATTTCAGTTAGTTATGGAGGAAATTTTGCTTACCCAACAGAAAATAATTGTGTGTGGAGACTTTAACATCCACTATAATGATGGAACCGATCCCCACGCAATTATTCTCCATGACATTTTTGATAATTTAGACTTTGTCAACTATCTTTACGACCCCACCCATGTCAGAGGTAACCAACTTGATCTAATGGTTCAGCTGAATTGCAAGCTAGTAAACACAGCCGCATTAGATCTTCCCTGGGCGGACCACAAAATGCTTATCACTCACATTCAAGACTGGTCCCCCACTGACAACAAAAATAAAAAAGTTCATCAAACAGAAAAGATAAAGATACGAGACCTAAATAAGCTCACTCGCTCAGCATTTTTACAACATTGGGTTCCCCTTAGTAGACAAGATTTATCCGTCTCCACTATGGATGCGATATTTCATGCAAAATTAAAAATTATCAGTGACGTAATTTGTCCAATTAGATTAATTCGCAAGAAATCTCAAGAACACATTCGCAACAAATGGTTTTCGGCAAAAATTCAGAAACTAAAGAGTAGAGGACATGCCTTAGATAAAGCATGGCGCAAACATGGCCGCCTGGCAGACTTGACAGCATATCAATCTCACCAAAAATATTACAAGCTCGCCATTAAGTTAGCGAAAAAACAGTTCATCCAAGAACAAATAAGCAATGCAGCAGATTCCACAAAAAAACTATTCAATCTTACAAAAACTCTCCTCGCAGCCCCAGCCACCAATCCTGACTTACGCTCAGAACATGAAATCAAGGTCTTTTGTAATGGGATTTCAAATTTTTTCACCACCAAAATACAAAAAATTCGAGATAATATCCAATTGAAATTGGACAATAATTATCATCAATCTCAAGGGCAGCTTTCTCTAGAGATTAGTTCAGAAATACCTTCAAACCTCTCTAACACCACCGAAGATTCTAAAATTTCTCCTCCACCACTTCTATCCACGTTCAAGCCAGTCTCTTCTAAAGACATAGCAGCTATTATTGCTAAATTGGGACCCTCTTCATCCCCACTGGACCCTATCCCGACCACCATCATTAAATCACTAACCCCAGAACTTCTCCCAGACATTACCAAGATGATCAACTGCAGTCTGAGTACTGGAGATATCCCTGCAGCATGGAAAAGAGCCATTGTTACTCCTCTTTTGAAAAAAACAGATGCTGATCCCAATGACTTCAGTAACCACCGCCCAGTATCACAACTACGCTTATTAGCTAGAATCACAGAAAACATCATCACCAGTCAAATTCAACAACATCTTGAAACAAACAATATCCTCAATGATCATCAATCAGGCTTCAGATCCAACAGAAGCACGGAATTTGCTGTAGCAGATATAAGGGAACATCTCCTGCTCAATGCGGACCAGAGTGATCCATCAGTTCTGGTCCTTTTGGACCTCTCGGCAGCGTTCGACACTGTTGATCACAGGATCCTCCTTG
This sequence comes from Desmognathus bairdi, assembly GCA_034783875.1. Classification (NCBI taxonomy): domain Eukaryota; kingdom Metazoa; phylum Chordata; class Amphibia; order Caudata; family Plethodontidae; genus Desmognathus; species Desmognathus bairdi. The sequence goes on along the minus strand of JAVKLH011020696.1, from coordinate 7,143 downwards.
ACAGATGTGAGAAGATTGCTGGCATCACAGGTATAGCAAAAAAATGGCTCGATTCCTTTCTAACTGGAAGGTCTCAACAAGTAAAAATTAATAATGTCTGGTCCGAAACCCAACCACTCCCATTTGGGGTACCCCAGGGATCTGCTCTTTCACCAATTCTTTTTAACATTTATGTGCAACCGTTGGCAAGAATACTGGATCATTCTAAGCTTCATTTCCAAATCTATGCTGACGATGTGCAAATCATTGCCAATCTGGCCAATCAAGATAAAGATCAGTTAGTCCCATGCCTTCAGAAAATCAAAACATGGATGTCAAACAACTATCTTCAATTAAACGAGACGAAGACAGAACTATTGTCAGTTGCTGGAAAAGCAGGAGCTGTTACGCCATCCATTCCATGGCCAATGAACTGGCCTCCTCCTCCTGCACCGGCTCAACAGGTCCGGAATCTAGGAGTCCAGATTAATAATAAATTGGATGGCGCCTCTCATGCGGCCAAAACAATCAAATCATGTAACAGCTATCTGAATGCTGCCTCCCGACTTTTTCAATTCCTGACACACCAACAAAAAGTCCTTCTCACTCAGGCCTGGATTGGTTCAAGACTCTATTATGGTTCAATATCATATCTGGGAACCACCAAGAAAACCATTCACAAACTCCAAAAGGTCCAAAATAGGGCTATCAGATTGATATACCATCTTCCTCGATCAGCCCACATATCTGTATGGCGCACACGCCTCAGGTGGCTAAAAATCAACTCCCTTGTAGAATTTCGGACTGCGCAATGGATTTGGAAATTAAGGAAAGGAATAGGGCCCAACTATGCGCAAAAATGGATCAACTTTCCCACTTGCACTCGTGTCCGCAGAACTGCCAACACCAGCCTCCTTGTCGCTGCAAAGGTTAAAAAAACAACCAAAGGAGGCAGAACTATGGGCCACCTTGGCATGAAAATCTGGAATTCCATTCCATCAACCATTCGCGATCTTCCAGACTTTCTGTCATTTAAACGCTCTCTCAAACAGCACTACCTGACTAAGGACTCTTCATCATCCTTAACAAAGAACCATAGATTGAGCCTCCTTTCAACACAGTCCTCTCTGCTTTCTAGAACACCTACGTCGGAGCATGGTGCCCAGATCTCTACACCATCGCACATTAACATCACCAGCGAACAATTTCCAGCCAGAGAAAGGTCCATCTCCATGACACAATTGCCTACCTCCACGGATGATACCAGCAGCTCCATCCGGCCCCCACCACCTCCATGTGTCAGTGACACCTTAACTGTGACATCTATGACGGCACCAGGACCTAGTACTTCCTCCCTTACCCGCCCCCTGGTCTGGGGAGTCTCTTCACCACCTTTGCCATCACGTAACAACACTAGACTGATTCAAATAGCGGCTCAAAACAAGCAAAGACTACGAAGAATGGGATATTATAATTCATAATCCCCGTCTCGTAGCATTCCGCGCTCTCATTCTCTCTTACCCATCCTCTAAGTACACGTGCTTCTCTTTCTTTAGCACGTATCTTGAATGTATTAACTTGTTTATGTTGTTGTATGCTTTTAATTTTTATATCACTTAATGTATGTAGATGTAAACAGCGGTTTAAAGCCCAAGGGCCTAATCGCTATATAAAAACCTAGATAAATAAATAAATAAATAAATAAATATGCTGCAAGATAGCTAGCAATGGGCACTGTACACCATATAGCAATGCACAAGGTACATTTTGTAGCAATGTAGCCCCACTATTTATAACCAAATGTTTCTTTTCGATTATGAAATGTAATGTATGGGAATCATAGTGTGTCTAGCTGTTCCGTCCTTACTCCCACTGCTATGGACCAGTTCCTCCCTCTCCCCCACACGCCCAAACGGCACAGGAGCTCCCAAGGACCGTCCATTTGACTCACCCTACACAATCCCTCATGCCCCACCACAGCCTGAAAAGTATGACATATGAAATGTTACACCATACAATCCATATCCCATGGCATCTCACTCTTTTGCTCACTATACCGTATACGCCATGACACAGAGTATCCGACATCCAGCAACACTGTCCCCTACTCTTCCTTTAAAATGTTCATCTATGATATGGTTTCACATAATGTTCTAAATTACACTCATGGCACAGGGCATACGAAGCCAGTTTCTCCTCTACAATGTTCATCCATGATATGTTTTCATACAACATTATATGTTACACTCATGTCGCAATCTCTCTGTTACAATGGTCATCTATGATATGTTTTCATACAATGCTATATGCTACACTCATGGCACAGGGCATATGAAGTTAGGTTCTCCTCTACAATGGTCATCCATGATATGTCTTCATAAAATGTTATATGTTTCACTCGTGTCCCAATCTCTCCCTCTATGCTCTTCTATGACATGTTCTCATACAATGTTATATGCCAGACTCATGGCACAGGGCATACGAAGTTAGTTTTTCCTCTACAATGCTCATCTATAGGTTTTCATGCAACGTTACAGGCTACATATGTCCCAATCCCTCCTCTACAATGTTCAACAATGATATGTTCTCGTACAATATTATATGTTACCCTCAGGGAACAGAGCATATGAAGGTTTCATACAACTTCCCCATACAATGTTACAAGGTACACATGTCCCAATCTCTCTTCTACAATGTTCATCTATGATATTTTTTTTTTTTACATATAAGATCTTTATTTGACAATATTGCAGTCATAAAAGATACAGAAATAGAAAAACAAAATTAAAATCAAGGTAGTTTTAAAATACAATATTTCTTCTTTCAAAACTGCTTTTCATGTATATATACAATCGAATTAGTTTGGAGTAGTCTTGTTCCAGCAGTAGTTCCAAAGCTCTCTTTTTAGGGTTATCTGAGTAGCCAATTAGCCATCTTTGTTGGAAATCAATTAGGTTGGGACAAGAAAAAAAATGTACAATATCGTCAATCTCGGTAGGGCAACAGTCACACACACGTTCTGACTTATCAATATTCTGCCATCCTAGCAAGTAGGAGTTGGTAGGAATTATACCGTACCGCAATTTCAATAGTAGTCTCAAGACAGTTCTGGGTAAATTAATTTTGAACAGCTCGTGTAGGGATTGGTGTGTTTTGATACGGATGTACCAGCTAAGAGTTGATTTGTCACAGGCATTCATATACATCTGGGCAAAAGAGTTAGTTTTAATTATATTTTTTATGATAGATTTGTCCATGGGTGTAGTGTTTTTAGAATCAGTCCAGAAACGTGGTAAGTTGTGTTGTGTTGCAATAGTTTCCAGTGGTGATAATGAAGTGTATATTTCAGGATATAAGATTGCTTCGGTTAGACAGTTTTTTATCAGACAGTCATGATCTTGGCGATACCAAGCTTTTTGTATGTACACATAGTATCTTTTCTCGATTTCAAAATCTATTGACATCAAATCGAGGTCCATTAGAAATGGCTCTCGTGGTGTGGATTGTGGTAATAGTAAAATCTTACGCCAGAAAGTAGATTCTAACTTTCTCAATTCGATTTTACAGTTGAGTGCCCAAATCGCAGCTCCATATAATATACCATTAACAAATTTGGACTCGTATATATGTTTACAAATGCTTGGGTTCAGTATATATTTTTTTGCCGCTAAGTGTCCCAATGCGTTGGTAATTAACTGACTCTTAACAGCGACTCTGCTAAGATGATTCTTCCAGGAGCAGTTGTTAGAGAACGTTAATCCTAAGTACTCATACTTTTCTACGATTTCAATCGGGCCACTCTTCAATGTCCAATGATAATTATTAGTTTTGTTTCTGGCTGTAAAGAGCATAATTTTGGTTTTGGTTCTGTTAATGCTCATGCCGTTGAGCTCAGTGTATGCCTCGAGGGCTGCGATCTTGGCATTCAGACCTGCTGGAGAGAGGTCTATTAATACAGTGTCATCTGCGTAGCTGAGGTTGGAAAAGGTCATTGAGCCAATACGTGGCGACAGAGATTGAGTGTTACACAGATGAGCGTCTAGATCCGCAAGATAGATGTTAAACAACGCAGGCGCTAAAACGCAGCCCTGTTTTGGCCCTTTGGAGATGTTAATTTTTTTTTAAATTTCCCCCTGGCTGCCCCATCGTATAACTGCCCAGGTGTTCGTGTACAGGAGAGAGATCATGCCTACCAGTTGTCTTGGGATACCCAAGCTTAGCATCTTATTCCATAATAAGTGCCGTGGAACACTGTCGAATGCTTTATGATAGTCTACAAAGCAGCAGTAAAGTGTGCCTTTTTTGTGTTTGACGTATTTGTCGATGGCCAGGTTAAGTGTGAAACAATGATCGACAGTGGAGCTTTCCGCTCTAAAACCAGCTTGTGTGCGGTTAAGAATTTTATTCGTAGTCATAAACTCTTCTAGTTCTATAAGAAGTGTCTTGGCCAGAACTTTTCCAGCAGGGTCTAACATCGCCAGTAAACGGTAATTTGATGGATCATTTTTGGGGCCTTTTTTGTGAATCGGGAGGAACACTGACCCTCTCCAAGATTCAGGAATCTGTTGGTTTAGAACTGAAGTGTTTATGATGGGCTCAAGCAACGTGGCCCAACAGTATGTAGTGAGTTTAAAAAAATAAGGAGGCAAGCCTTCAGGACCACCGGCTCGCGAAAGGTTCATCTGTTTTATGTGATTCTCGATGTTTTCAAGATTAATATTTCTTGATGTTTTAAGAGCGTGCCATACTACAGCGCTAGAAATGTTTGTCTCGTCGTATAAGTGTTTAATGAATGCGATCCATTTCTGCTCGCCAATGTGGCAATCAATTGGTTTATTGCAATCATTAAACGCTAAGTCATTAATCAAAGACCAGAAAGATTTCGTATCAGAGTTGTTAATATGGTCCAATAGATTAGTAGCTATTTGAGAGCTGTGTAGCTCTTTTTTCCGCTTAATAAAGAACTTGTATTCACGAATTTTGGTTTTAATTAATCGACTATTCTGTGAAAAGTTTTTTTTTAGATGGCGCAAGCATTTCCAGTGAGCAGCTCTCACAGAATGACAAGTGCTGTCAAACCAGTCGTTGATTTGGAGTCTGCGCGCTGTGTTGGTGCGATTATTATGGGTTTCTTTTGAGATATATGCCGTAAGGGTGTTGACCACGCTTTCATAGAGCGTGACAGGAGTAAAAAAAGTGTCAGCCCCGTGAAATTCAGATAACTGAAGCATAATAGGCTGCATGGCCTCTGGGGTGGCCATGTTCCATCTAAGAACTCTCAATTTGTTTTTAATAGTAATGGATTCTTTTAAGGTGTGTACCGTGTCAGAGTTCAGGTTGGAATTACAATAGACCTTAAAGTGAAGAAAGGCGTGGTCTGCAGCAGCTACCCATTGTGTATCTAAACTCAAAATGCGATCAAAATTATTAGAGTGAATGAGCAAGAAATCTATAATCGAGCTAAGGGTCCCCCGCCTAAATGTTGGGTCTAAGCCGCTGTTGGTGCCTAATCTGCCATTGCAGATGGTAAGGTTTTCTGTTAACATTTTGTTAACGAAACAAGTTTCCATCTTGGTGGTTTTAGAAGTTTTGAAGTCTGAGGGATAGGTACATGCAGGGAGATTCTTAGTTAGCTCTTCCCACCCTTCGTAGAGGTCAGGATTTGCGAGATGTAGGTTAAAATCTCCAGCCCATAATAATAAATGTGACGGATATGTACAGATGACAGTAGAATACAATTCAAATACTTTGTCAAAATAAAGGCAATAACTGGCAGTTTCAAGATGTTTCGGCCGACAATAATAATTGAAAAATAAGAAATGGTTAAAAACATTGTTAAGGTTTAGAGTAGCAGCAACACAAATGACACCAGGAAGGTCTGGCCATACAGAAAGAAATTGCCAATTAGATCTGTTGTTGAATAACAGGGCGAGGCCCCCTGAGTTATGTCCCATAGTTGACTGTGACGCATGCTGAGAAATACAGGTGAAGTCTTCAATTTCAATTTCTTTTAGGGACCAAGTTTCCTGCAGAAATATGACGTCAAATGAGGAAATGAGCTCCCAAGCAGCCGGTTTTTTTATTCTCTCGATTCCGGCACAGTTCCACGTGGCACATTTGATGGCATAGTTGTCTCCGCGGGTTAGGCTAACAATTCCGCATTATAGGAGTCGTGAAGGTTTTCAATTGCTTCGTCGAGCGAGGTGTCAAAATCTGGCTGTGCAATTCTTTGATGAATAGTAGAAGGGGCTGTATTAGAAGAACTGACGTTAGTGATGCATTTTTTTTTTTGCAGCTGGAACTGGAGCAGATTGGAGACTTCGTCTGTTTGTAATATGGCTCATGTCACACTGCGTTGTTGCAGGTGGGATCGATGGCTCAGCTGCTTTCTCATAAAAGTGGTTTTCGCCTATGTCGATACCCTTGGATATGAAAAAGGGGGCGTTGTGCCAGATTAATGAGCGTATTTCAGGATTTTTAAAGACAAATTTTGATACTGTGTGGCCATCGGGCAGGGTTATGTAACAAATACGCATAATATCGTTTTTTGTGAGAGAGCGTAATGAAAAGTGTAAACTGCAGATGGAAATAAGTGAAGAGATATTAAATGAGCGATCAGAGTACCCGTCTTCCTCATAAAAAATAGGTTTAAAGTTCAAAGACTCTTGACAGGTATGTTTTCTTCTGTTCGTTTTATTGTTTCCTTCAAATGTGAAAATTTCATTTTCGATATTTTCAGAGAGAAGATGAAATTCAGAGGCTTCTGGGTTTAATGCTTGAGTAGAGTGTTTGACAGAGGATGGGTTCAAAATTACAGAATGGGGTGCCAGATTTTGAATAGGTTCCCGTGATGTGCTCGGTAGTACTTCTTGTCGATTCAGTAACGGGAGTTCTTTATTACTGCAAGAATTACTTCCTATATTACTCGTGTGAAGAGTTGATTGAGTGAGGTTCAGTTTGGTCATTTGTTTGTCTATATTTGAAATTAGCGAGTAGACCCTTTGTGTTTCCTTGAGAGTTTGCAAGTGTGTGCTCTTATCAGTTTTTAATGTAGTTGCCGTTGCGTCTGCCTTTTGAATTAGGCTGTCCAAAGATTTAATAGTAAGCAATAGAAAGGTGATGGATGGACAAGCAGAGTGAATCTGTACCACTGGGAACACCTCT
>JAVKLH011009618.1:0-10134 GCA_034783875.1 Desmognathus bairdi | reverse complement strand
CGAAGGCCGCACTTAAGTCCAGGAGAAGAAGAAGGACGGGACGGCCTGAATCTCTTATTTGGGATGGATTATTCTTAAGATCAAGGAGGGCCATCTCCGGCCCATGTGCCCTCCTGAACCCCGGCTGACCCTGGTGCAGCAGGTCGTATGTCTCCACATGTTCAAGAATTTGGAGATAAGCGACCCGATCCAGTATTTTAAGCAAAAATGAAACATTTGTCACTGGTCTATAGTTAAGTGGAAGGTTAGGATCTAGGGAGGGTTTCTTCAGTAGCGGTGTAATGATGGAGTCTTTAATGCAGATGGGAACACAGGCCTCTGAGAAGGAGTCATTGACAAAACGTGTAATCAACAGAGCGAGATCAGGTAAGGAGTTCTGGATAAGGGTTGCTGTGAACAAGTCGTCCTTAAAGGATGTTGGTTTCATTGCCCGTACAATATTAATGATTTCCTCCTCTGAAACATGTTTAAATTTAAATTTGGGATGGCTTCCAATAGTGTGATTATCAGAGGAGTCAGGGCAGGTGGAAATGTTGGGTTGCAGAAGTTGCAGTTTTTTCCTGATCTTAGCCATGTGTCCCTCTACTTTATCAAATAGGGCATCTTGGATGTTCTGACACAACGAATCGTCCACTGGGACAGAAGGGGCTGCCACAAGTATGCCTTCTAACTCCTTGATTATGCGGAATAATTCTCGCGAGTCCGAGGCTGCTAGCTCGATGCGGGAGTTGTAATAATCCGCTTTGGCTTGAATGATCGTTTCTTTATAACTAGCAGCTGCTAGTTTATATAAACTTCTGGAGTTCTCGTCCGGGAACCTACGCCAGGCTTTCTCTGCTGTGCGTTTTGTTGTTCTAGCTGCCAGTACAAGATCATTAAACCATGCCTGCTGCCTCCCTGCTACCTCAGGGGATATAAATTTGGTTTTCAATGGGGCTAGTTGGTTGGTAGCTATGTTTAATGCCTCTCTCAAATGAACCGCAAATTCATTTACATTTTGTCCTAATGGGAGCTTCTGAAGGCTAGAGCATACTAAATCGGAAAAACGTGACTGTGGAATTTTTTTTAAGTTGCGAAACTGAATCCGAACTTTACTATTTTCCTTAGTATGTGCTAAGGGGAGTGCCACTGAGAATTTTATTGCATGGTGATCTGACCAAGCACACGGTTGGATATCAATGGTGCCAATGTCTAAGTTATGTGAAAGGACCCAATCAAGGGTGTTGCCATGGACATGAGTTGGGCCATTAACATGCATCACAAAACCCATAGCATGCAGCGTTTCCAGGAGGGCATTGGCCGCATTATCTGATGGGTCATTTGCCCACAAGTTAAAATCACCAACGATCAGTAGCTTTGTGCCCGGCTTGAGGAGCATGGTAACAAGCCCCGTAAAGTGATCGAGGAATACAGCAGAGGGTGGGGGGTCTGTAGATAACAATGATTGCAATAGTCGTTTGTGGGTCTATTGCTATTTTAGAGACCAAGACTTCGCATAGGTCGACAGGGGTGCTGTGAGTGATATGGGTCTTCCATACATTCTTATAGATCAGAGCCACCCCGCCACCTTTCGAGTATGTACGATCCATACGTAGTATTTTAAAATTGTCTGGACATGCTAACGTGGCCGCATGGTTGGACTCTTGAGATAGCCAGGTCTCTGTTAGGGCAAGGAAGTCCAGCTTCTCTAGCTCTATGAAGTCAGAGACCTCTGCACAATGTTTTACCAGCGAATGGGTGTTGAGAATGGTGAAGGATAGATTAGTAGCTGGTGGATTGTGAACTACCGGCCTAGCCGTATGGTGCAGATTTTTAACCGCAGTAGAAGCACAGTCAGACTTCCCAACGCTACCATCATCTCCCAGAGGTGAAAAAATGTTTGCCGTAGTAGGAGTGGGTAACAGTGAAATACAGGCTGCTGAGGAAGTATGAACTACAGGCAGAATGACTGCCCGGATGGGCTTAGGGCAGGAAGTTAATGTATACAAGTCATCGAGGGAAACCGAAAGCATGTCGGGTATTATCTCAGAGTTGAGGGAACACCAGAACCTTAGTGCTTCAGCCCACTCTGAACTGGCATGAAATGCAAGAGAATCCATAGTGAGAATATAACAGCGCTTACCCTACGAAGCCGTACTCCCTATACAGCCCGGCACAGACAGGCAATGACAGGCCCAGCAAACAGGCCCTCACGCGCCGGTGCTAACGCGCCCGCAACGTGAGTTAAAAGACGTCACGGGGCATGTGGGAAATGTAGTTTCCCGGCGCCTAGATGGCAAGTATGTTAACCACAGAAGTTAGTGGCGGAGAGCATCCAAGACTCTTGCTTACAGCCACTAAAGGGGCACAGAGGAAGTATAAAACAGGCACAGAGGAAGTATAAAACAGAGGAAGTATAAAACAGAGCCAGAATTTAAATGGGATTTGCCATTAGCTAATGAAGCCCAATGGCAGCAGCTAAGGGGTTAACATACACCCCACTGAGAACATTTATACAGTGAGGTAATTAACAAGGTGCATGCAAAAAGTGAGCACAAGGCACCTAATGGCAAGGGCAGTTGGACTCAACTTCAAATGCTGGTCCTCTCACTAGCAGATGACAAGGGCTGCTGTACATCAACAGAGAGGTCTCTCTGTCACTGCAGGGAAAACAGCTGGGCTCTTCTCATCTTCTTGGAGGGGCATAACAGTCAGGAATGCAAGTGTTACTCCACCAACTGTTAGAACCCAGGACCAAGAGTTCTGCTACCCCAGGGACTAGGTCCACTGAGACTGCCTAAGTGTCCGTCTCAGTTCCACCTCAACTAGGTCTGTTTGCATTTAATAATAATAATAAAAATAATTTATTAAGTGCTGTATTGCTTGAAAAATTCCAGGCCCAGGCTGCAGTGTGATAATGTAGGCCGCAGCTGATTCTCATTGATTTTCCTCTTCCGCAAACATTTTTTCATGGAGAATTTTCAGCTCCTTCCAGGTTACCATGGAAACGTGTGCAGGATGAGCTCATAGCTTCAGCAGTGTTCTGTGTGTCCCAGTGGACAAATGTGCAGCTTGTGACCATGATATATGTGACGTTTCTGACCAAATGGGCTCTGGTAGCTGCGTGCCATGGTGATGTAAGGATGTGTCAATGAATTATAGCTTTGTTGTTGCAATGGCTGAGCTGATGTAAGTAAAAGTAAAGTGAATCTGAGTTTCGGGAGGGGGCGTGATATCACCCCCCCTGGAAACTGCAGAAACCGCACCCTTCCTAAGGATACCAGCACACCGTGTAATGCAGCAAGCGCGAGAGTATAAAAACCCGATTCGAGCAACAGTTGAGCAGACCAGTCTTCTACCAGGGCTAGACGTAGCACGCAGACCGCCCGTTCATGCTGAAGATTCTCTGCTCGACTGTTTATCGAGGACTGGGCAGGAGGGCAGATGACAAACCGATTCAGCAGTTCAATGGTGCGGTAATGTATAATGCTCTGTGTGCGTGTTTTTGCAATCCCTTGTGTTCTCCTCTCTTGGAATGAGAGACTTGCGTTGTGTGTATTCCCCTGTATTTAAGTGTTGAGTTATTGAAACAGGTTCAAGTGTGTTTTGCAACCACTGTATTTCATTGTATTCAGGATCAGGATAAGCCATTAATAAATGTCAGAATTCCTATTTGCCTCACCCAAGTCCTCGTGAGCATCTCATTTCTCCTGGGGGAGAAGGGGGTGCATCAGGGGAGGGGTTTGCAACAAGCAGGCAAAACAAATGGCGACGAGGATGGGATTTGCATAGTGCTGTTTAAACGTTATCCTAAGCAAATCCAAAAGAACCTATGGGATGCTCTGTGATGTCTTTGTTTAGCCAGCGCTCCCAGGGCAATTAGCGGAAGGGACCCCCGTAGCGTATTGGTAACGGCAGGGAGTCCAGTGTCTGGAATACTGACATTTGTTATTCCTGTGTGTGTTTAAGTTATGTTCAGTAAGCAGCCCTCTGTACCCGCTGGCGGGGCAGGAGTGGTGCACATACCGGGTGGTGTACTGGTCCCTATGACCAGGTAGCTCGGGAGTGGTCTTTGGGGACAGGGCCTAGTGAGTCATGGGGTGATCTGTTGGGGATGGCTGAACCGGCAGAGGTACTACATTGTTTGCAACAGGTGCCAGTGGAGAAAGGGAAGAAGGTGGCTGCGCTAGGCAGACCGGGTTGGATCCTGCTAAATGCATACAGGAAAATGCATCAACAAAAATTGGAAGAAGTCAGAAGGGGTGGCCTCGCTCTTTGTGCATATTGGAAAATGCTTCAAAAAGTAGAGAAAGTAAAGTCAGAAAAGACAAAATTGGAGGAAGAATTGGCTGCAGCACTACAGGCCAATTCTAGGCAGCAGCCTCGGCCTAAAATATCGCAGGAGCCCACAAAAAAAGATCTGGCAGTGGCAGCAATATCTGCAGTTAGGAAAGTTCTCTATACCTGTAAACAAAAGAAAGTGCATTTGGCTATGACTCAGGCAGGGCCAGATTGGGGTCCCGATCATTGGAACAGGAATAGAGGACACAGGAGAAATATTACCTGAAGCTAAGCACAAGATGTTGGAGTTGCGTACTCCCTCTACCAAGAAACAAATGTAAAAATTATTGGACTTTTTAGGTGTAGTGTCTAGCAGAATGTATTAGACTTGTGATTAGTCCAGGAATGTGAAATTGCATTAAATGTTGCAGTTCAGGAAAACTATGCCACATTGTACTATATTAGCAAAATAGTGACAAAATAAATAAAAGGATCCACCCACTGCTTTGATAGTTGGAGTAGATGGAGGTTGGATTTCATGGATTCCATCGTGCTTGGGGCAAAGTGTGGTGAGAGAAACCACAAGGACCTCTCATTTCTCCTGGGGAGAGGGGGGTGCATCAGGGGACATGTTTGCAACAAGCGGGCAAAACAAGCGCATATACATGAAACATGTAGCAGCTGTCCTAGGACTTTGTGGCGCTGAACCACCCCTTAACCCAGAGAAAACAAACAACCCCCCGGGTTGGGCAACCCATCTACATACAAAAGACAATATAAGAAACTTACATGAACATCACACAGCCATGGAAATCCCTCCCCACCCACCTCAAATATGGTGGCCACAGAAAGAACCACCCCAATCCCTTAAGGAGATAGGAGAGACAGAGGAATATAGGCAAATCGATGGCCCAATGGTGCATCCGCATCACTAAACATCTTTTGCCAGGAGATGGAGCTTGACCTGTTTTTTAAATGAAGGGAGGGAGGGAGCCAGTCGGACCTGCACAGGAAGAGCATTCCACCATCTGGGTCCGACCCGGGACAGGGCCAAGCCGAGCGCTCGCACCTTCCTGAATGAAGGTACAGCTACATGACCACGCAGATGTGCATGAGGGGCTCTGATCTCTCTCATCCAAGAGAAGCAATTCCAGAGGTAGCAGGGGCCTTGGTGGTAAAGGGCATGCCACATAAGGACCAATCCTTTGAGTTTAATCTGATCGGCGATGGTCAGCCAACCCAGCCTTTTCCTGGCTTTGAAAACATGGTCATGTCTCCTTAGACCCCACACCAGCCGCACCGTCCTGTTCTGCACTTTCTCCAGTCTGCGCAGGTCCTTGGCTGTCAAGCCCGTGTAAACGGAATTACAATAGGCAAGCTTTGACAGCACAAGGGCCTGGCAGAGGGTAGCACGGTGCTCCCTTTTGAGCAGGGGCAGGAGGGAACATTCTGTTCAGCTGAAGGTGCGCCAACCTAGCAACCCTCTTTGTCTGATTGGTGACTCCCGGACCAATGGAACCAGACACCCAAGTTCCTGGAGGACACAGAGGGCTCAGGGCATGGCCCAAAGGACTCGGGCTAGGAGACTCGGGCTAGGACATGAGAGAGGTGATGGCCAAAACAGAGTGGGAGAGGAGGGTCTCTGTCTTACTCTCATTAAGGAGAAGCCAGTTCCTCCCCATCCAGCCCTTCACCCTCTTGAGACAGCCCACCAAAGCAGTCCCTTGGGGGTTCCCTGAGCTCAGGTCTACCATGAGCTGGGTGTCGTTGGCGTACATGTGAAAACCAATGCCAGACTCCTCAAGGATGTTTGCCAGGGGTCTCATGTAAATGTTAAATAACAAAAGGGAAAGTACCGGGCCTTGAGGGACCCCGTAATCAATGGCCTTGAAACTGGATAAGGTATCCCCGATCCGAACTAGCTGGCATCTGTTTGTCAGAAAGGACCTACATCAGTCCAAGGCCTTCCCCGAGACCCCTGCAATGGTGTTAAGTTTCTTGAGGAGGGTGGCATGGTCGATGGTGTCGAATGCCACCAACAGGTCAAGGAGGATCAGAGCCGAGGGGCGGGCCCAATCTGACAAGTCAAGAAGATGCTCCCATACATCCATTAGAGCTGTCTCCGTTCCCCTGCCCGGGCGAAAGCCCGACTGCAGCCTGCACATGATGTCATTGGATTCACAGTGTGCCTGGAGCTGGGTGGCAGCAAGGGACTCTGTTAATCTAGCCTGGAGAGGAAGCTGGGTGACAGGGTAAAGATTCTTGTATTGACCAGGGTCAAGGTCGGCCTTTTTCAGTAGTGGTGTGACTAGCCCCCTTTTCCACCCATCTGGAACCACTCCTCTGGAGAAGCTGTTATTAATCAGTGAGGTGAGATCTGGGCAGACAACGTTGGCCATGGCCTTAACCCGGGGGGTGGGAATAGGGTCGAGGGCAGATGACGCCGGGCTGAGTCTAGTCAACAAGTCGCACATGTCGACCACCGAAGTTGACTGAAACGAAGTAAAAGAGGGGGTGTCTCATAAGTAGACTGAGATGGGTTCCCGTCCACATCACACACGAAAGCATGGCTTTCTTGCCGGATGGTGTCTCTGATCTTCGTGATCCTATCTTCAAAGTAATCGGTGATGCAATCGCACAACTCTTTGTAGGGGTAAGTTGGGGGATGGGCACTGCATGAAATTTGAGGTTTACAAATTTGTAAACTCTTTGTAAACCTAGTGCTGACCTGATGTTTCCAGTGGTTTACACGCAATGTAAACCTGAAGGTAAACCTGTGGTTTACGCAAGGTTTACACATTGTGTAAACCTTGATTTTAGGCAGGTCTCTAAACTACCTGAGGTTTACAAAGTGTAAACTGAGTGACCAGCACAGGTTTACAAAATTGCCTGTTTTTGTAAACCTCAGGTAAGCTAGTGTTTACAAGGTATGTGTAAACCTTTGCTGGTGTTTCGTATACAGCAGGTTTACAAACCTGTATACATAATGCCCCCCTCCCCCCCAGGCTTACAGAGGGATTTGTAAACCTCATGTAAGATCCTGTTTGCAAATGATCAGTGCACCTTTAACGGTGTTATGGTGTACAACAACTATTTCTAAATATGTATATGTAATGATCCACACCTTTTTGCATTTGGTAAAACTGGTGTCATCCTAACATTTAGAGAAATAGTTTAGAAAAGGGTTATAAACTGAATGAAATGTTTTATAAACTGAATGAAATGTTTTATAAACTGAACGAAATGTTTTATAAACTGAACGAAATGTTATGTGGACAATCAGAAAAGGGCCACTCAGCGTTTGTATTTACAATACTTTATTAAGTAAAGACAAACATATCCAAACATACAGTATGGTTGGTCAATCAAACACACATTATAAATACTCTATATATAAATATATTTTAATCACATAAATAAACAACAAAAATGTAAACAACAGTGGAAGGAGAAAATGCTCCCAAATAGCAGCCAAATTAAAAAAAAAATCTTTCTAATTAAGGTTTTTAATCTGAGTCTTGTAAGATCCAATTGCACTCTGGCGGTACATCTGGTTTTGCTCTGCTGGAAAATGCTCCAGTTATTCTTTGAACGCGGGACCTGCTCACGTTGCATGATGAAGCCGGTCACATTTCTTTTTGAGGTCTTGAAATTTGATGGATTCTCACCTCTGCCGTCTGACTTTATTCTCTCGCCTTCTTAGAATGGATTGTCCTCTTCACCTGTTTCCTCCGTACTTTGGGAGACATCAATCCGCAAGGTTGACAGCACATTATTTAAACGGACTTTGTCCTCTTCTGGGACTTGCAATAGTGGTACAGCGTTGAGTCTGCGGTTGTATTTCTGTAGAAAAAGGAGATACATATTAGACACTGTTTATGAACAGTGATATTCAATTACATCAACTGAGATCAAAACACCTGTTACTGGCTACATGTTTTTAAAAAGTCCATTATGTAATACAGAAGATTGTCAGGACTGTATGGCGCATACAGATCTGGGTACTAATAATATTTTTATTTATTATGCCCAAACGCTTGAAAAGTTACTTCTGGAACAACAAAACACACACCGAAAACCTTTTATTGGAGTGCTGTTTATTTGCACCAAAAATTAACACTTGCTTTTTTACTGTAGCAGGTATTACTTTCAGTAATTTACAATTCACCACCACATCTAATGCATTTATACATAAACCAAACTGTTTCAGGGTATATATCAAATGTACACACTTTATATGGTACCAAAGCCGGTCCATGGAGTACATAATCATCTATCGCACTTTCTATCAATTGAAACTTACATCTCTCTTATTTTTCTTTCGCCTGGCCTCCAGCTGCCGATCCCCCCAAATGTTTTCTTCCTTCTTATTTCTTCTTAAATGTCACCAGTACATTTTTATTGCGGCTGTAATGAAAAATTGTGAGAATGTATTGTGTAGAATGCAAATGTATGCTTGCTATAAGCACTTTATAATTAACAACTTTTGTGAAGAAAAGATCAAACTATAGAATTAGAAATTCAGTCAAGAATTGCCTCAATTGTTTTATTCATATGGCTTGATAGTCATTGTTATAGCTGTAATCCATTTATTTATTTGTTTGAAGCTTTTTATAACGCAATTAGGCCCAGCTGGCATTAAACAGCAAAAAACATACATACCAATTAAGAAGCAAGAAATAAAAATAAAATTTAAAGTTAAAAAAGAAAGTGTGCTCAAACACAGAGAGGGGCTGAAAATCACACAGACCAATCAATGAAAGGACGTGCTCAGGTAGTCCCAGATGTGTATCTTAGCAATTTGTTCTTGGCTGCCATCTTGATAGGCACTTGGTTGTTTCTATGAGAGAGTGGGGGAGATGTCACACCCCAGCGCACCTGCAGTCTCTGAGGAGTGAAGCTGCTGGTGGCATGAGGGATTCCAAGGCACCTAGTAGGTCCATAGTAGTCTAAGGCCCTGATTACGAATTGGGCGGTAACGGAATCGGTACTTACCGACTCTGCCAACCCCGTAGCGCGCAATTAGGGTCATTTTTGCGGTACGTACCACAATGTGTTACAGCATTGCGGTACGTACTGCAAAAGGTGCCCTACTGCATTTTAGGATTCAAACCTGCGTCAGCAGGTGCACACAGATGTCAGAACTCGTGCTATCAGACAGCCATTTAGCAGCTTTATACTTTGAATCCACATGGACCCAACAATTCATGTCAAAAATTGTTTCATTGTTCATATTACCATTTACTTCTTCGTGGCTTGTATTCGGATTGGCACCTCTCACATACTCTATGATTTTAGAACTTATAGATCCATTACTTCCACCTAATGGACTGCACAAAGAAAGGTTTATTATATAATTGTATATCTTATTAATTAACCCAATACAAAAATATTTTCAAATGAAATCAGAATAAACCAATTGCAAGCAACATTTTATGCATTGTCAAATCAGCATCTAATATTAATCCAAAAGGGCCTTACTCTTCATTGATGTTCCATGGCGACATGTTGTGATGTTCCATATAATATTTATATCCTCTATGCACTAGATTCTGCAAATAAAAAAAAGACATTGCATTAAGCATGCAGATAGACAATATGCATATAATAGTCAGCTAATGGCTTACAGAATTGCAAATTACCGCTGTTTCGGGAGAAGCTCTGATTTGTTTGCTCCTGGATCTCTTGCCGTTAATGCCAACTGAAGCTTTTAATTCTTCGAGACTGCTCAAAGATTCTTTCTATTAAAAACATTCAATAAAATAAAGTTAAATATAGCATAAGAAATAAGAATGTCTGTGTACTGAAGCAGCTATTTATACATTAGAACCATTGGTGTTGTAAAAACCACCAGGAATCCAGATGGTTTTTACA
>JAVKLH010998549.1:0-10168 GCA_034783875.1 Desmognathus bairdi | reverse complement strand
AAGCCGGCTCTGTGCGAAGGCGGTGCAGGGCAAAGGCCACAGCCTGTCAGCGCCTGTCCGCGACAGGACGTGGCAGGTACCTCTCCTTCCTGCCCAGAGCGATTTGCCGACACCCCTGCAAGCAAGCTCCGAGAGCGGGCCCTATTCTACTCCCCGCTGCCTCATGGTCAATTCCAGGACTGCTTACACATTTGGGGTTCTTTATTCACACATATCTTTTCTGAAGACCCTTCCCCTTCCCCTTCTCCATTGCCGTCCACACCCCTGACGTCAGATTCGACCAAAGGTCACTTCTTGGGAAAAGAGGCGAGTTCCACTCCCAACAGCCTCCTGACGCTTGATGGGATAGTGTCTCCCCCGCCAATCATCGAACAGGGAGTGTCTCCCGGCTCATCTCAGAATAGGGAGTCTTTTCCACCACCTCCTCCAGCCTTTGTCAGCTCCCACTCCCCCCCGGCTTCCGCTTATGGCATCATTGGCGCTCTGCCCCCACCCTTGATGCAGGGCAGCACCTTCGGTCTTCCTAGAGAGGAAGATGGGTTGGATGCCATCGTTTCAGGTGCCCCACTTGAGTCAGATGGCGACGCCGTAACCGCCGCTATCTTGACCTCATATCTGGACAAGTCCCTTAGCGGGGTTGCCGACGACTCTAAACTGGACGACAATTCTGGCACCCAGGGCGGCCCTTCTTCAATGTGGGCCTTAAATGTGCGCTCTCTCACCAAACATAGAGACCAGGTCTTCGATTTAGTAGACTCTGGTCGTCCAGCACTCTTTGCACTGGTTGAGACCTGGCTGAAACCCGGCCACTCTAGGTTTCCTCAGGAGCTGACTCCAGAAGGCTACTCTTTCTTCTCCAAACCACGAGAGGGCAAAGAGGGAGGTGGTGTGGGAGCTCTAGTGCGCTCCAACCTCAATCCCATAGAGGTCTCCTTTCCCACTCTTTCCCATTCATCATACGAATTGTTGGCCCTGCAATGTAGACCTGCCAAAGGGACCTCAGTCCTGTGTTGTGTGTTCTATCACCCCCCTTATGAGGATAAGAAGTTCCTAGATGAACTGGCAGAGTTATGCGACCTCCTGGTTTCCTCCTACAAACAGTTTGCCCTATTAGGGGACCATAACATCCACATCAACGATTGTACAGATCCGGTGGCTCAGGATTTTCGGGAGATTCTGGAGTCCCGTGACATTCATACACACTCTCTCTCTCCCACACATGAACATGGGAATTGTCTGGACTCGATCCTTCTCAAAGGGATCTCTCCCGTCACCTCTTTTACCCTGCCACTCTCTTGGTCTGACCATGCCCTGATAGGATGTTCCATCTTGGAGTGGGTTCCCACTCCGAAACCCCCACACGTTCCTATTCCACCAAGACAAGTACAGGTTCGATCTTGGAGATGTCTCCAAGCGTCGCAGGCCCTTAGATGGGCTCAAGATCACCCCTCGCAGATTATCCCTTGTCACATACAAGGACTGACAATATACCCAGCGGATACTTCCACTCATGCTACTACGCTGTCTTCTGAACTGCTAGGCAGGTGGGAGGCCATGCGGGATGACTGTTGTCCCCTTAGAATGATGACTGCCAAGCCACGGCATCATCTTCGCAATCTCTGGTACTCTGATGAACTGCTTCAGCTCAAACGAGGGGGCAGACGTCTTGAGCGCAGATGGCGCAAGTCAAAGTCGAGATCAGACCGCCTGCTCTGCCGTCAACATCTCTCTATCTATAAGTTGAAGATAGCAGATGCGAAGAGCCGTTTTCTTTCCTCGGCTATTTCCAGGGCTCCAAATACCACCAAGGCGCTATTTTCCTTAACTAAGGAGTTCACATCTCCCAACACCCCCAGCCCGCTTCCTGAGAACTTAGAAGGCTGCAATAACATCATGCAGTTCTTCAATGATAAAATCGTAAAGATCCGGACCGACATTGCTCTAAACCAGGTGGCCACCACTTCTGCTGATGTGGGGATCCCTGATAGAACATGGCAGGCCAAGGAACTCTTCTGTGATTTTATCCTACCAGATGCCAAGACTCTGTCATCGGTCATCATGGCCATGGGTCCTTCATCGTCAGTGCTGGACCCACTTCCCACCAGAGTGGTGAAAAACATCCTCCCAGCAATAGTGGATGACATTACCACCGTCATCAACTCAAGCCTGACGTCAGGAGAGGTCCCTGAGGCGTGGAAGAAAGGCATAATTACGCCTCTCTTAAAAAAACCCACGGCGGATCCCTCAATCCTTTCCAATCTGCGTCCGGTCTCACAGCTGCCGCTGCTTGCCCGGATCGCCGAAGCGGTGATTGGACCCCAGCTCCACTCACATTGTGAGACCCGTTCCGTACTCCATGATCTCCAATCTGGATTCCGGCCGCAGAGAGGTACCGAGACGGCTCTGGTGGATGTCCAGGAGAGGATCACAGGCCTCCTGGACCAAGACCACCCGGTCGCCCTCGTACTTCTTGACCTCTCTGCGGCGTTCGATACCATCGACCACGGAATCCTTCTCCATCGGTTGGAGCACACGGCGGGCCTGGCGGGAGTGGCTCTTAGATGGTTCAGATCGTTCTTGCATGACAGGTCTCAGCAGGTCCGCATTGGGGCCGCAAGATCGGGGTCAAGCCCGATCTCGTGTGGGGTTCCACAGGGGTCGGCGCTTTCCCCGACTCTTTTCAACATCTACATGCGGCCCCTGGCTGACATTCTGGCTAATTCGGGGCTGGGATGTCAGGCCTATGCGGACGATACCCAGCTGGTGGTAGACCTTCACCAGCTTGAGGGCGGGGGGGCCCTATTGATCCCCTGCCTTGAGAGGATACAACGCTGGATGAGCCTCAACTGGCTTAAGATGAACGAATCAAAGACGGAGATTCTTATCTTCGCTCATCATAGCCCACCTTATCCTTTATCAGTTCCCTGGCCTGACTCGTTTGGACCCAGACCGGTGCCTGTGAACGCTGTACGCAATCTTGGCGCTCGCTTCCACCAATCCGGTTCGGTGACGGCGCATGTCTCCTCTATAGTGAGCTCCGCCCATCACCAACTTAATGGTTTGGCGCCTTTGATGCCCTTTCTCCCCCAATGCCATCGCGCCACTTTATGTCGTGCCTTGGCGTTGTCAAGGCTTGCATACTGTAATGCTCTTCTTGCAGGCGCCCCTGGGAAGGAGTTGCTCCGGCTGCAAAAAATACAGAACCGGGCAGTTCGGATGGTCGTTGGTCTTCGGAAGTTCGATCACGTGTCTGTAGCCAGAAGGGCCCTGGGCTGGCTCCCAGTGGCCGATGAAATCAAGATAAAGTGTCTGGTAATGATGTGGAGAGCCCTTCACAATCTTGGCCCTCTTTATCTCCAGAATCGATTTGTTTGGAGAACCACCACCAGGCCCCAAAGATCCCACCTGTTGGGCCGGGTGGTGGTACCACGCTTTCAGAGAGTCCGGAGAGGAGGCAGGCTCATGTCAGTTCGGTCGGCCCGCTGGTGGAACGCACTGCCAGTCCACCTGCGGTTAACCAGCCACCTCACTCAATTCAAGAGTGGGGTAAAGGAGCATTTCGCCTCATTAGACAGGGACTCTGTCCATCTTAGTTAATCCTGAGCCCGCGGCCTTATCGCAGCAGCCCCACTCCACCTCTTTATTCCATCCTAGGGCGGTCGGGGAGCGGGGCTATGTCCCAGATGTTGTTCTATGGGGGGGTGGGGAGGGGGGGGGGGGCTGAGATGGAGGGAGGGACGTGATTCATTTGTGCTTTATTTTAAGGAAGATGGGGAGGGAACGGGGGGAGGAAGGTATCAGGGGGGCGGGCGCCTTGAAACCAAGGGTAATTTGTGCGCCCTGTCAACCTGACAGTTACAAATAAAGTTTACAAGTTACAAGTCGTAGTTTCCCTGCTGCCACATTCAAAAATTCTATTTCCACCTCCAGATGGTCTCCTGTAAGGGTGGCGATGTTTTCATAGGGAATCTGGTTTACGCTCGAGATCTCTCCCCCTGCAGACCTCAAGCTCTGTCGTTTCCCGACAGGCAGGTCTTCCGCGGTGATGTACCTTCTGAACAGTCTTCTTGGGTTGCTAGGCGAACAGAGGTGTTCGCTTCTGGATTCTTTTTTGTTAAAGGGCATTCCTTGATGAGATGGCCCGATTGCCCACAGTACATGCAGAGTCCCAGCTTTCTTCTCCGTTCTCGTTCTTCGGTTGAAAGAGGGCCTCGTGCCTTAGATTCATAGCTTCTTTTAGGGGAAGAGGTTTGGGTGAGAGTCTGACATTGTGTGCTTTGATCTGGTCCTTTATCAGAATTCCGGGAACGCCTAAACTCCCATCGGCGTGGATCCCCTTTTCTGTCACTTCTTCGTTGTTCGATTTGGATAACTAACTCCATTAGCTCTGTAGTAGTGGATGGTTGAGGGAACACGTATTGCAGAGCATCTTTGATTTCATCCCTCAAACCCAGCATAAAAATAGGATATTGTGCCTCTTCCGGCCAATCTAGTTCCAGTACTAATCGATTAAATCGTGAGATGTAATGGGCCAATTCGCCATTTCCCTGTCTAAGGGTCAACAATTCTGCTTTCTTTGTTTGATCTGCTTGGCGGTGTTCGAAGATCCGTTTAAATTCTTCTAGAAACTCAGGGTAATCGTCCAGCAAAGGAGAGTTCTTATCCAAAAGAGGCGAAGCCCAGGCTAAAGCATCTCCTCCCAGATTTGAAATGAGAAATAATATTTTGGCCTGATCTGTTCTGAATTGTGAAGTCTTGGCCCTATAATGCAAGGTGCACTGAGTAAGAAATGCTCTACAGGTTTTTGGGTTTCCCATAAATCTCTCAGGGGGAGCTAATTTTAAATTGATGTCTTCTTGCCCCTCTGGTTCCTGCTTACTCTGTCTGAAGAGTGCGGGCATTCTGGATGTGGTAGGAGTGGGTGGAAGCTGCCTGGGTGTTCTCAGATGTTGCACAGATAATTGCAACTCAGCCATGTTTTTCTGCAACTCCTCTGTTTGCTTCCTGCTTCCTTCTAACTCTTTCCGAAGATCCCCCAAGGAATGCCCTATCTCGTCTAACGTGAATTCCATTTGGTCAGGGAGGTCTTGTGGTCTTTGCTTTCTGTCAAGCCCCGACAAAAGTTTAATTAACACAGCATACACTTAACAAAAAAAGGATATTCGGAAACCTCCAGGACCAGTTGATGGTAGCGGAGACAACAAGAACACGGGACGTATTCTCGCCGGCGCCGCCAAATGCAAGTGTGTTGTTTATTTCCCCAGACGAGATTGTTCTAGTGATGGGGTATCTGTAACGAGAAATGAGAACAGCTTACTGCCTGTTCGTGTTCTAATTTCAGTGTTAAGATGGTACAAGGACTTCTCAACTAAGACAATGTATGACAGTCACCTTATTAGAGGCGGCGCCGGGCCTCTCAGTGTACCAGCGATGCCCTGCAGCAGAATGAGAGTCTGGAATAGTGCAGTTAAGGGGAATTGAATGGGGAATTTCAAAATACCACTACAGATGGAACAGTAAATCTGTCACTCAGGTCGCCCCTGTGGACTAAAAACAAACAAGGACTATTCAATGTACAGAGGGAATAGTAAATCTACCATTCAGGTTGCATGTACGAACACAGTACAATAAAAGGATACTCTGCTCAGCTCACGGCGATTCCCAGATTCTTTGACCTTTAAGAAGGCGTCTGCATGCACGACTTCTTCTGCTTCACAGCTCAGATGGTTGAGCAGGGCTCGGAGTGTCGTTTACTTTTAATACAGATTTATTCCACAGATTGCTGACTAGCTCAATCAGTGACGGGTGACTTGAAGAGCTTCAAGGTGTAGATGCAGCTATGTTAAGATAAGGGCGCACAGCTCTGATGAAATGTTAACTGGCGTTCTGCGGGAGCATACCACAGGTCCACAGTAGTGTAATTTCCCCCACAGAGGAGAAATCAGTCACAGACCTGGCAGCACAGTCTTGGGAGCTTCAGCGAACAAGTTTCTTGTCAGGATGTATTCCACAACTAACGTTGGTGAAAACGAAGTTAGCATACAATTACCACACTCAGCCAGTGACCTTCCCTTGAAGGTGTAGCTTACGCGCCGGCAAAAACGAGACTCTCTGTGAGGAGAACCGGGCCCGGTATCTCCTCCAGAGGAGCCCGAAAAACAACACGTTCGGGATGACAATTATGTATAATTCACAGGAGGGCCAACAGCCCAGGTACTCACGTGTACCTACGATCGCTCAGATATTCAATTCGTTTTTCTCTCAGGCAATCCGGTGATTAGGTTTTCCTGTCAGGTGTGAGAGCGCTGTGGGAAGCGTCCTCCTCGGGTCCAGTCAAGAAGCAAAGACATGCTTCATCTCTATGGTGTGGGAGATGACAGCCAGCTGACACACACGCACCGTTTCCATAGCAACCTATTGATTCGGTGGCAGTGAGTGTGTGTCAGTCCTGGCGGTGAGCGGCCTCCAGTGGATCTTAAAGGCCATTGCATGTTTTTTGCATTGGAACAAGTTATGGCAAATCTGTGAAAGGATTCCTTCTCACTGTTCTAAAGCAGCGGTGATGTTTTCATTGTTAATTTTATATGGTTGATGGAGCATGTTAAAGGAAGGCCTAACTGAGGGGGTCGTGTCTATGATATGTCAGGAGTAAGTGTCTGTAGGATGGCCTAAGGGGAGGGGGAGGCCATGCCAGGAATTCTCACTAAATATAATGCAGCAGTTTTTATGCCTGGGTCTTGACACTATCCTCCCCTTCAGGACCCCCTCCCTCAAACTCGTCGATCAGTTGCTGTGAAATGTCTTTATTGTTTTCCCAGGAATTGTCAGACGGGGGGCACCCTTTCCAGGTCATCAGATATTCCTTATTAGGGCCTTCACCTCTGGATCTGACGATCTTCTGAGCTTCTAGTTCATGGTAATCCAATTTTAGGTTTTTCTTCTTTAGTCTAGGATTGAACTTCGCTGGTTTGACCAGAGATACGTGGAAGATGTTATAAATTTTCCATCTGTTTGGTAATTTCAGTTTGAGGTTTAATGGGGTAACCTTTTCAACAATTCTAAAAGGCCCCACGAACCTGGGTTTGAATTTTCTGCCAAAACCTTTCAGAGTTAAATTCTTGGTGGAGAGCCATACGTAGTCACCCGGTTGATACCGAGGCGCTGGTTGTCTTTCTTGTTCGCCTGTGTCTCATAGGTTTTTTGAGCTTTTCGTAGATTTTCCTCTGCCATTCGGTGCACCGTTTCAATCTTCTCTGCTATAGTTTTAGCAGCGGGTACCTGCATGGCCGTTTTACTTGCTGACGTCACCCCTGGTATCATCCGGGCTGACTGTCCGTAGGCACATTCGAAAGGGGTCATTCCTGTAGCGGTATGCACAGTGTTATTGAAAGCGAACTCCGCCATGGGTAGCATCTTCACCCAGTTTCTTTCATTCTGCGAGATGTAGCACCTCAGGAATTGTTCCAGTGTCTGGTTGGTTCTTTCAGTTTGCCCGTCTGTTTGAGGGTGGTAGGCCGTAGATAAGCTGGCCTTGATCTCCCATAGGCTCAAGATCTCTTTCCAGAATTTGGCGACAAATTGAGGACCTCTGTCCGATACAATCTTGAGGGGGAGACCATGTAACTTGTATATGTGCTCCAGGAACAGGGAAACCAACTCGCTTGTGGATGGTAACTTGGCCAGAGGGACGAAGTGTGCCATTTTTGAGAACAAGTCCACAGTCACCCAGATAGTACTTTTGCCACAACTTCGGGGCAGCTCTGAAATGAAGTCCATTGCAATGTGTTCCCAAGGCTTAGATGGAATGGGCAATGGTTGTAGTAAACCATCTGGCTTGTGATGGGAACTCTTGGACTGCGCGCAGACAGGACAGGAATTAACATACTCTTTCACTTCCTCTCTCCATCCTGGCCACCAAAACATACTGGAAAAGAGGTCCATGGTTTTTCGGATTCCTGGGTGTCCAGCTGAAGGGTCGTCGTGAACCCACTTGAGGGTCTTCTCCTTAAACCTTTTGGGGAGTATTGTCTTGCCCTGATACGTCCATCTGCCGTCTTCGTCACTTTCTATTTTGAACCCTGCTGCTTTCAACTCATCCACTTCCTCTTCAGATAAATCAGGAATCCACTCCTTCAGAGTCGTGTGCAGAGCCTCCACTTCCGTCTCGAATATTTCTGGGCTCAAAATGGGATCGGGGGCCACCTTCTTGTTTTCCGCGGTATCTGGTGCCAAGCGGGACAAGGCATCTGCCTTGGAGTTACATATTCCCGGACGATAGGTTATATGGAGGTTAAATCGCGTAAAGAAAAGTGACCATCTGGCGTGCCTGGCGCTCTTACAGCGCGCGTTTTTTAAATAGACCAAATTCCTATGATCTGTGATCACTTCCACTGGACAGGGTGTACCTTCAAGGTAGTGTCTCCAGTGCGCTAAAGCTTCCTTAATAGCCAGCAACTCTTTTTCGAGGACGGTGTAGTTTCTCTCTGCTGGTAGCATTTTCTTCGAAAAATACGCCACTGGATGAAAGGTTCCAGCTTCATCTTTTTGCGACAAGACGGCTCCCAATGCTAAATCCGAGGCGTCGGTTTCTAGTTGATAGCTTTTTAGTGGATTAGGTTGCATCAAAACTGGCGCTGAACAGAACAGTCGTTTCAAGGCCAGCATGGCTTCTTCTTGTTGGTCTTCCCAAGAGAATTTTGCGCCTTTTCTTGTTAAATCGGTAAGGGGCTTAACCAACCGAGAAAACTGCGGAATAAAGCGTCGGTAGTAGTTTGCGAATCCCAGAAATCTCTGAATGTCTTTTACCGATGTGGGGGTAGGCCATTCCATCACGGCAGATATCTTCCCTTGGTCCATTTCGATCTTGCCAGGACGTATTATATGTCCCAAGTACTCTACTTCCTTGGCGTGAAATTGGCACTTCTCCAACTTAACGTATAATTGGTTGTCCCTCAGCCGTTTGAGTACTTCCTTCACCTGTGTTTCGTGTTCGTTTTCCTCTTTTGAATAGATAAGAAAATCATCCAAGTAGATGGCTACTGAGACTCCTAGAAGATCTTTGAAGACATCATTGACAAAATATTGGAAGGCGGCGGGGGCGTTGCACAACCCAAAAGGCATCACCAGATATTCATAATGCCCGAATTTAGTTTTGAAGGCAGTTTTCCATTCGTCTCCGGATCGAATTCTCACTAAATTGTAGGCCCCCCGTAAATCTAATTTGGTAAAAATTTTTGCTTCACAAACCTGGTCGATTAAGTCCGGAATAAGGGGCAGAGGATACCGATTCTTGACCGTGATCTCATTTAACTCTGAATAATCGACGCAAGGTCGGAGCTCTCCCCCTTTTTTTCTGCACGAAGAAAATCGGTGCCCCTGCAGGGGATTTTGAGGGTCTGATGAATCCCTTCTGTAACGATTCCTCGATGTAGTTCTTTAACACTGCTTCCTCGTGAGGGGAGAGAGAATAGATCTTACCGTGGAGAACGGGCTAATCTGGAATCAGGTCGATTTCACAGTCGTAGGATCGGTGAGGTGGCAACACCTGGGCTTCCACAGGGTTGAAAATGTCCGAATACATCTCATATGGTTTTGGTATTTGCAATAGATGGATATTCAAACTCTTTTCTGCCTCCTCTGGGAATGCTTGTACAACTTCGGAATTAGAGACTCCACAAGATTCGCAATGTTGAGGATCAAAGGTTAGGGTGCGGAGTTTCCAGTTGATCCGTGGATTATGCCTCTTAAGCCAGTCCATGCCCACAATCAACTGGTATCGAGGGGATTGAATAATATCAAACTCAATTTCCTCAACGTGGTTGCCCAGTAACATAATCAGAGTTTGTGTCTTTTCGGTTACTGCTCCTGACCTGATAATGGTACCGTCCACCCCTCTCACTACTACCGGATTTTCCTTCTTAATCCGGGAAATGTGCAGCTTGGTTACTAGATCCTCGTCGATATAGTTGAAGGGGGCTCCACAATCTACTAAAAGTCGTAGTTTCCCTGCTGCCATGTTCAAAAATTCTATTTCCACCTCGAGATGGTCTTCTGTAAGGGTGGCGATGTTTTCATAAGGAATCTTGTTTACGCTCGAGATCTCTCCCCCTGCAGACCTCAAGCTCTGTCGTTTCCCGACAGGCAAGCCTTCCGCGGGTAGGTACCTTCT
>JAVKLH010987477.1:0-10227 GCA_034783875.1 Desmognathus bairdi | reverse complement strand
GCTGCGTTCCTGCTTTCAGTGTCAGAGGAGCCTTTATTTATACTCTGGATTAAGCCTGGATTTTCCCAAAAACTTTCAATGTCACAGTGACTTGCAAAAACTTGGTCATCGTGACTGGCAAAAGTAATGTCCAAAAATGGGTTTTCCTGGGGAACTGGAAGAAGTCCTTATATGTCTTTTCCTGGCAGAAGTCCATATATGGCCACTTCCTCTCTGAAGCCTCTTGCCATATTCATAGCGAAATGTGTTAGACAATGTCTCATCATGACAAAGCAAGTTTAGCTCAGCATTATACAGTGAGGCAGCTCAGTAGGTTTATGCAGCTGTTGCAGTGCAATGAACACATTTCAGAAAGGTTACATTTTTTAATGCTAAACTTTTATAATAATGCTGATATCTGTTTAATAATGCCTAAAATACACGACACCCCCCCAAGACCATTGTCTAGTACATGAAGGTAGCTGTCATAAAGCAAATTATATGAAGAAAATACATATAAAAATCACTCATTGTATCCAGTGATACCTGTTGCTCGAACCAGTGGTTGCATGTCATAAAAGGTAGGTGCTTGACTGAAATCACAAACCCCTGACAGCATTACATTCCAGAGCAAGGGACTCCTAGCCCTCTTGCTCCATTTTACAGGAAATTCATCAATAAGCAATTGATTTACAGTAAAGTAGGCCATCCACGGAATAGGATGGGCCGATGGTGATAAGTCATAGGCCACTACATGAGTCCCTAGATCACCTATAGCAAGTTCTAATTGCATATGTTCCAAGTTCATCCAACTGCAGTAGTCCCCAGCAGTGTAGGTTGACTGAGAACGAAGAGGAACAGTTGCCGGAAAACAGTACTTGCGCAAGCCACCCTCCAGGATGGCTCGTGGTGGATGAAGTGGAAATTGCTTGAACATTCTTCCTTGTATTATGATCGCCAATGTCTGTGGATTTCTCATGATGGGTGGACTCCAGAAGCTCTTATTTATCCCAGACACAGAGTAGCCATGGCGTACCCACGGACTGCAGCTAGGTCGTAAAGGCAATCTCCGGAAACCAGGAATTGATGGTCCTGTTAACGGTCTCCCAGAGCTCATCGTCGAATTCAAAGTCTGGCGCTGCGAAGCCTGCTGCGGCAGAGGAGCCCTCGCCGGAATCATTTCCACATAGACATTCTCCCGTCTCGGGGCACTCCCTCTTGATAGCTGGCTCGGCTTGCTGCAACTCTGCCCCATTTTCTCCTTGTGGCAGGACGGGGTCACAGACTCGCACCTCTGGCTGCACAACCGAAACTGGAATTGGAACTGGAGCCTTGTGGAAGATCTCAGGATGAAGAGCAATCGTTGCGCACACGTCGCGATGCTCTTTGAGCCAATGTCGATGCCTTCTTCTGGTTCTCTTGTCGAATGGCTTCTGCCCCCACAGGTCGCGAACAAGGACGGATGTTTCACTGCAAAACTTGCAAACCGCTAACACTTGTTTCTCACTTCGGAAGCACTCTAGGGAGAAGTCAAAAGTGTCACAGAATTTTCGTATGGTTCGATAGCCAATGACTTCACCAACTCTCCTGTGCAGGTTCAGTTCAGCAGTTGAAGCAATATGTCTTTCAGCCATAGATCTCAATGTCTCTGCTGCTTCAAGCTCGAAAGCAGTAAAACCAGTAATATTCCTGCAAGTGCAATGTACAAGATTGGTGAGAGTCCAGTGGCCAGCTTAGAGACAAAATCAATTATCCCCTCGCCTGTAGCACTGATGGTTTTGGATACCCAATTAGTAACTGCACCCAGAGCTGCAGACACACCTCCAAGTGTAGAGCTCTGTAACAGCGCATTTATTGCTTCTCCCCAAGATGACGTATCAGCTAGGATGTTGGCAGTCATAGACATGGCTTTAGCTGCCGCCTCTTCAAAAGTCTGTGCAGTACTTTTGATTACAATTCGCATATTCTGTAATTGTGCCAGCCTGAGTGTTAGGACTGGAAACGACAGATGTTGCATTTCTAATTTTGGCCATTTCAGCTCAGTCGGCCTCAAATGAATTGGTGGAATGAGGATATTCCCGCAACATTTTATCACTGACGTCACAGTGACTAATGACGTAACACCTATTGGAACGCTACAGCATGAGTCATTGAACTGGACTATGTACGACCCATTTGGCAGCAAGTGTATTCTGTTTGAAAATGTTCCAATATTAGTCACTTGCAAAACACATTCAGACTGTGTTAAATCAGTACATGCTTCTACTTGTAAAACTTCCTGGCATCGCATCCTTACTGAGCCGATGCAGTCTGTAAGTGAGTACAGTCTCACTTTTGGCTCGTCATGGGTGACACAGGCATGCGTGTATGGCACTACATATTTGGATTGGACCCAATGGTTGTCTACACGATGCATAGTACCCCAAGATTGTAATTCATGACAGTACATAGTCGCCATGCTTGCTATTGGAATTTCCAGAACGCCATGAACTGTCCAAGACATAACATCATCAAACCATGCCGATGAAGAATAGAATTGTTTACTCAATATACTTAAAAGAGTGTAAGAAGTTCTTTTCATGGCTTGGCGTTTTGCTCTCTTTGTCAAGTTCAGTGCATTCATTTGAACTGGCCAAGTAATGGAATTCCAATCTGGTACTCCTCTTTGCAAAGTGTCCAGAAATCCTGTAACTAATGTAAGGCTTGATGCTGCCTGTTGGTCATTTCTTATTGCTGACAGGTCATGTTGCAAAGTGCCTATCACATCAGAAATCACATCTCTCAAGATATATATTCCTTGCTGTAGATTGTAGAAATTATCATCTGCAGTCTTGAATCCTTGCTTTACAGCTTCTTGATCAATTCTATGGATAGCCAAGATTGCTTCTTTCCATGTGTAGGAAGTACTATCACTTTGTGATGAGCATGTTTCTGAATCAGTATGCAGCTCACAGCTGACATCCCTTTTTACTCGTTTTGCCTCAGTGTTCCCTGCTTGTGACACTAAGTGCATTATTTCAGTCCAATTATCTGACTTTTCCCAAGCATCTATTTTCCTTAACACTTCACTCAAGTGTGTGGTTTTAGATAAGGCTTGACATAATTTCCCTATGGAAATTGCAAACGTTTGAGAAGTATTGTGGGATCCCCACGCTCTATAGGGTCCTGTGCTTGTTCCAAACCTTCTCCTATTACATTCATTAGCTTGTACTGCCCATAGGACAGGTATGCCTGAGGCATATGTAATTGGTTTAGTGCTATTCAGTTTCATTTTTTCCCTATAGCTGGAAGTCCAAAAATCTCCATTAACTGCTTCCCAATCAGAATAAAAGGATATATTAGTCTCACTACAGGTTGTCTGAAAGTGAGTATAATTTAAAAAATACATGAGATGTGGAAACCTGCAAGCTATGTCTAAGGAGTCATCTCCTCTTACTTGCCAATGCTCACCCCCCCATGTGGAGTTCAAGGGCACTGATTTTTGCCAGGTTTCTTCTGTCATGTTCCTATAGAACCCCCTGTCATACACTACTGACTGAGTTGACCAATAAAACTTATTGTCTTTAGGTTCTGGAGGAAATTCATACTGGTTCTCATACCTATAACCCCCTTTCTTGTACACTCCTGGAGTTATGTATGGAAACTGAGCTTTGAACTCAGGAGATGAGGATAGAAAAGGGACTGCACAATGTTCCCAGTGAGTGTGATTAGCCCAGCGTACTGGTATATGTTTGTAAAACAAAAAGGTATCATAATATCTCACATAACAGACATGGTCTGCTAGGCTGTGCAGATCTTCTATGTCATCTTCTGGATCTAAAAGAGCTCCTTGTGTGAATGTCACAAGTTTAGCCCTAAGCATATCCCTATACATCTTTGATATGGGTATGTTAGGTGCAAATAGACGTGACTCATCTATCACTGACAATGTGTGTACTTGTATTTGCATTGATGGCCCATCAAATGTTCTATACTGGGGAATCCAGAACTGGCCTAAGGGAAGTGGATGTATACCTATGGAAACGGTATCATCTCTATCTTGCAATTCCCTTTTCTGCAATACATGTGAGGACGCTATTGGTGTTAAATTTACTAAGCTGCTAACTGGGTGTGGTGCAATTGGAGTTAAAAAATGTCCAGTGGTAAGAGTGGCGTAAAAAATGATAAGACTTAACCACAGCAAAAAATAGAATACCGCCACTATCAAATAGAACATCTTCCATCTTGAAGTCCAATACAGTCTTCGAAACTGTTCGACCATTATGGGACCCTTTGGACGCCAGAATGTCAATATTCTTTGTCTTCTCTCTGACCTTTGCATGTCTTCAGTAGGGCTGTCTCTTCTCAATCTCAAAGGTCCCAATGGAAGTTCTTCCTCAGTTTCATTTAGAGTCTGTATTTCCCTCGGATACATTGCTGTAACCATCAGGTACTGGCTTTAGATGATCTATTGAAACTTGACGTGTACCTTTCTTTGGCGGTAGTGCCGGTATTACCACTGTTCTTGATCCTAGGACACTGATGACTTGAACTGCAGGTCTGTAGTAAGGTCCCAGTGATTCTCTATCATGGATCTTTTCCAACACCCAGTCTCCTGCTTTCAGAGTAGGTTCTTCAGGTTCTTCCGAAGTCGTCTTCTTCTCCTTCTCCTGCAGGGAGTCTCTCAACAGCGTAGTCAGCAGCAGTTGATCTGGCCTGTTTGTGGGGCTGGAGGGATTATGCAGATCAGGCACATACATTGTGATGCCAAATAACAGTTCATGAGGAGACTTGCCATTGCACTGTGATTGCCGAGGAAGGTTATTTATGCTTCTCATTACCAAAGGCACGTGTTCTAACCAGTTACCCCCTTGTGCTAGAATGCATTTGGTCAGGGCTTGTTTAATGATTCCATTCGCTCTTTCTACTACTCCATTTGTTTGTGGACGAAACGGATTTGAAAAGCACAGTCGTGCCCCCATACTTGTCACAGCCTCTAATACTGCTTTACCAGTAAAAGCTGGGCCATTGTCAGCATATAAGGTCTGAACTGCTGTCATAGCGAATAGGAATCGCAAGTCCTTTATGACTGTTCTGCAATCAGCATTTCTCTCTGGGTACATCCAGGTATATCTGGTACAGGAATCTACTATAATCAGTAAGTATTTAAACTTATTGATAGGTGTAAGTGGTCCAATATGGTCCATATACATACATTCAAATGGTACCTGTGCCCTTGGTAATGAACACTCCTTTGGTTTTCTAGAATTATCCACTGTAGTCTGTAGACAAGTGGTACAATTAGCAATGTAGTGTTTCACCTGCTTCCTTAATTCTGGCCACCAGTATCTAGCTTGTAGTAACTGGGTGGTTGCTGTCATGCCAAAATGTACAGATGACAATCCTGCATGAGCTGAAGCTATGAGTTTATTCCTTTCAGACTGGTTGGGTAACACCCTCTGAATAGGATCTCCTTTTTTCATGGGAATGTTGACTTTAACTACATTGTCTGTTTTGCTATACTGATAAGTATTAGGATATCCTTTGGGATACGGTCCTCCATCTAGGCAGGCCTGTATGTCCTCATCGATTCGTGTAGCTGAGCGAGTCAATGCTGCTACCACTAGTTTTGTTGACCTTTCCCTTGCGGATAAGTCAGCCAGCGCGTTGCCGGTGCTATGCACATGATCAGATCTATGTGCTCTTGTATGGGTCACCCAAAGGAGAGAATTGTTCTCTTTAATTTTCCAAACCTGCTGCCATAGCTGTTTTGCCATAATAGGTTTACCTTTAGAATCTTTGAAATTATTTTGTACCCACCACTGTAGGTCTGTATTAAAAGCTCTGACGACGTAGTCTGAATCAGATACTATTAATGTAGGTTGTTTTGGTACAACTTGTCGAAGTGCCAATACTAATCCCTGTAGTTCAGCATTTTGTGCTGTTGTGTCGCCTAAGTGTTTACTTTGCGTATCTAAAGGTTCAAACTCATTGTTATGAGTGAATCTTCCTTTCACTGCAGAGCATGCTGCAGAGTATTTTGATTTTGTTCCTATTGCGGGTATGGCTGAGCCATCAGTGTACAAAACCTGTGCATACATCCATAGTGGGATGTCTGGCTCTCTTGTGTCAGCTTCATCTTGCATAGTCCACTCGAGATTACACATAGGTATTAATTCTTCTTTATAATGGAATTGTACATCTGGTGCTGCTCTGGTTGCCATCCATTGTACCCAGCGTGTATGTTGTGCTTTTGCATTGGGAATGCTTGCTCGCTTAGTGGCTTCTAGCTGTGCAATCGGTGTGATTATGTGCAATGTTTTCCCTGCCGCTAAGGTGCGTTCCTTCTGAAGGATTACTTGCACTGCTGCAAGTATTTTCTCTTCAGGTGCAAATTTTTGTTCAGGAATGGTATACACGTGGGATCTGTATGCTATTGGTTTGCTATCACCTTTGTTACAAACTGTGTAGGCAAATGCATTTTTCCCTGGCATTAAGGTAATCTCCAAATCTTTTTCTGGGTCTCTATCTTGTAGTGGACCTGTCTGTGTCATTAGAGTATATACATGATGTAAGATGTTTGCATGTTCAATCTTCCAATCCGATGAACGGAAATTGGGCTTTAATAGCGCATATAATGGCTTGATTAGTTCTGCATAATTTGGTACATATGTTCTCCCATAATTCAACAATCCTAGCATAGCCTGTAGCTGCTTCAAGCAGCGAGGACTCTGTAGGTGTGCACATTTTTCCAGAAAGTGGGGCGCTAGCCCTCTCCCTTCATCTGATAGTGTGAATCCCAGGAATGTGACTTCCCTATGGGCTATCAGCGACTTCTTGAAATTGAATATGTAGCCTTTAGCTGCTAGTGTGTTCACTATTAAATCCACTCTGTCGAGGTGCTCTTCCAGATCATCATCCGTGCAGTATATGTCATCGACATATTGCCAGCAATTCGGTATGTCTGCTAGAAGACCCTGTATCCTACTGGAGAATGTTCCTGGACTGTTCTTATAGCCTTGTGGCAAACGCCTAAATTGTCTCTGGCTATTCTTGGCTGTGAACGCTGTATATTTATAGCTTTCTGGCGCTAATGGTTGTGCAAAGAAACCATTACCCAAATCCAGGACAGATTTGTATTTTAGTCTCTGAATGTTATTCAAGAGTCCAGAACTGTGAAGGTTCTGTACTGCATCAGTGCGTGCATGTGCATTCAACTCTCTGTAGTCTAAGACTAACCTATATGTGGCATCTGGCTTGATTACTGGGAATATCGGAGTGTTGTAGGGACTGGCCTGTTCAAATAAAACTCCCTGATCAGTCAGTTGAGTTATTATTGTCTGTACGTGTGGTATGGCTGGCAATGGAATGGGATATTGTCTCTGAGGTTTTGGCTCTGAGAAAATAGGAATTACGTGTGGTGGACACTCAATGTCATGCCCTACGTGGTTTTTATACAGCTGTGCTGCTCCCAACACTGCCCATGATTCTGCATATCTTTTTACCACATCCCTACTCACTTCTTGTGAAAATGCTGGTTTAATGACTTCCTCACCTCTAGGAGCTTCCCTTACATAGTTTGGTGGCCAATCTCGAGGTGCCAATAGGCCTCCTTGTCGTATGTGCAATCGGTCCCAAAATAAGGCTTCAATCTCCTTAGGTTGTTCTCCTTCTAGTTGAATAGTCACTAGATAAATTGTATTGTTCTCTAACACCTGTCCTGTTGGTGTAGTTATTTCAATTTGTCTTTCTGTTTCAATGTATGCCAGTGCATCTCTATGAATTGTCTCTATAATGGATATATCTGAGCCGGAATCCAGAAGGACTTCAATCCAGTCAGTTATCCTCTTCGTTTTTGGAATGATCCTGTGTGTCTGAGGTCTTTCCATTCTTAGCTTGTAGCGCTGCAACCTGCTTTTTCTCTTTCTTTTCAGGCTGCTTCTGTTCCTTTTTAGGCTGCTGTGCCTTGTCTACCTGTGAACGAGAGGATGATCCATAGTCACTATCACTGTACCTCTCTGGTCTTCTGATTTGTGCTCTATCTCTGAAATCATAGTCTTCCCTACGATTACTGTAGTACCTACTCTTATTCCAGGATCCCTTATTCCTAGGTGATTCCTGTTGAGATTTGTACAGCTCACCATCTGAATGCCTTCTTCTGGTGTCTCCTCTCTCTTCTTCTACAGTATTCAGACTAGGTTTATATTTTCCTCCTCTATCGGGAGCTGAGGTCTTTTTCCGACCTCCCTCAGATTTTCCTTTAGAGGATGTTCCTTTCTCACCTTGTGTATCCCTGGGCTCCTTTTTAGTACTATCTAGGGGCTTTCTTCCCAGGTGATCTCTTCCTAGTGAACGGTAAACTGCTGTCACTATATCCCCAAACTGATCCCGCTTCTCCTGCTCTGTGAGCAGTGCAAGGCGGTTACTTATCTCCATTCTGGCAGAATCCCCTCTCACTAGGGGCATTACTATTCCTTCTATCATAGGATAGTTTCCTCCTGCAATAGCCAGCCCTAGATGCATGGCTGCTGCAGCACCCTGTGTGTTTATTGTTTCCTTCAATATGCTGGAGAGCGCTGTAATGGATGGTGTGCCTATTAGCCGTACATACAGCCAACTGTACACCGCTACCCAGCTGTCACAGGCCTCTAGTGTAGGATTACATCCTGCTGGCAGTATCATTGCAAGTGCTCTCTGTCTTTGCAGACCTGTAACTTGTGGAAATGCTGCTTGTAACTGTCCCAGCCTTTCTGCATACCACTTGGGTATGTCTCCCAGCTCTTTCGGGACCTGTCCTAACAGGGTTTTTATAATCTGAAATTGTATTCCTCCCCCTTCTCCCATTGGTACCGGGGTTTGAAGACCTACTGGTATTTGAGCGGCAAATTCCAAGGCGCGATTACGCACGTTGTCAAAATGCACCGTCAATATTTTATACTGTTCCTCCCCATAGGGTCCGTCCCTGTTGGGATGAAACTTAGCTAGTTGTTGCAGTGGTAACCCTTGCACTGCAAACGGTCCATGCCTGGCTCCAGTATTTGGGAATCGCAAGTTACCGTCAAACCAGGTCTGGTGTTCATAGTGCTGTAAGGGTAGTTCTGAAAACACATATGGTCTGTACTCTATGGTTTCCAGATCCTTGCGTATTAGTAGTTTATCAAAAACTTCGCCCACCCTGGCGGCTGGTGTTTTCATGTATGTGAAGATTGTTTCTCCTGGCAATCCTCCCTGTCTTCCTACAGCAACTGTGAAATTGGTTTTAATCGCTTTTACTCCTCCACTATCTAGCCACCTGTTTACGGCTGCTCGGCAATGTGCAGGTATAGCAATTTCCCTATGGGTTGCCATGTTACAGTGTTCTTAGAAAGTTACACTGCCTTTCCTTTGAAACGTTAAGCTTAACAACCCAAGTACGGCGTAGTTACGACCGTGACTGGGAGGCTGATTTACAAAATATGTTTATCTCGAGCTCTTGAGACATCTTCCTGGCAAACGTCCCTATTCGGGCGCCATGTCATGTGACCGTGGCTAATGCCACCCTCATAAACCGTCAATCAACCCCACCCACCTGTCAAGTTTTCTTGACAGTAGGCTGAGTCTTGTTTCAGTCTATAACGAAGCCTATTCCTTAGTGTTTCTGAGCTGGGAGCTCGCGAATTCTCCCTTTCACACACTGAGGATCAGTTTGCTAGGTACATGCTAATTTTTGGGTTTGTTTGCCAAGAGATACATATTTTGTTATATTTTTTACACTTGTTCAGAATCATTGAGGACTCACATAAATCACTTACACTGGATTTATAAAGATTTATATATTTATTAAGCTGTACAAATAATATCCTAAAATCCCTAAAGTTACTGTTACCGCGTATGCAATTATACTTAATGCAAGTAATACTGTTGCATAGAAATAAGTCATAACATTTCCTCGTGTCTGGCAAATCACATTACAAGCATTGCAAGTATCTTTCTCTTCATGAAAACTTACATCGGCTTTAATTTGCAGTGAGTTTGAAGAGGTAGCGTGAACTTTGCCCCAGTTCTTTCTTGCCAGGAAGCGTCTGCGGCTGGCTTCAGTCTTCGAAGGTAAACAACTGCTTCAGCGCGTCTTGAGTTGGTCGCTTCCTTTCAAGTCCCTCCAGCCCCGTGCTCCGTGATGCCAGGCCGCTTGCGTCGTCCGCGCTCCTGCGTTGCTGCGTTCCTGCTTTCAGTGTCAGAGGAGCCTTTATTTATACTCTGGATTAAGCCTGGATTTTCCCAAAAACTTTC
>JAVKLH010976399.1:0-10237 GCA_034783875.1 Desmognathus bairdi | reverse complement strand
GGTGGGTGCATTATGGGTCCAAGGTTTGGGGCTTTTAGGCTCTGGACAGAACTAGATAGATTTGAGGGGATTTCGCTGCGTCGTTTGCGCCACTTCCAACATTCTATCCCGGTTCAGGCACTAAGACTGGAATTCAATTGTTTGGAGTTGGCCTTTAAGGCACCGGGTCGATATTTAAATTGTATGTTTAGTTTGAATATGGTTACAAGTGATTTTATAGCAGTTTGTGGTTTTAATGAATTAAAGACTTCCTTTTGTCCTTCGACTCCTCATTGTCTTGCAACAACTTCAGCAGATTATTGACACTTTTTGTCTGAATATTATTTGGAAATGTGTTTACGATTATGACTCAGCAGCTAAAAGTAATCTTAGGGTATAATTGCGAAACTTTGACTATGCTGCAAATATGAATCATGTGAGGGGGTTGAATTCCTTGTCCCGTTATCCTATGATTAAAATCAATGATGGTTTGCACTCCTACTTTTATAACTGTACGTCCTCAAAAATGATATTACACTTTGCATATATAAGACTCGGGATTCTGCCAACCCTGGTATATTGGGGGAGGAGGTACCTGCTCTCGTCCTGCCTTAGATGACACATATCACTTTTTTCTTTCAGGTGAGTTTTGGCTGGAAGAGCGCAAACGTTGGATTCGGACTGCTCTTTCTCGACGGGCAGAAAAAAAGCAATGCTGAAATTTTAACCAATTTGTTGAATTCACAGGATGCCACAGGATATTGTATGTGAAAATGTCATGGTTACGTAGAACAGCTTTATTTTTAGGGATGGGCATCGATTGTTCATGTCTGAAAGTGGTGGACTGAACTGTCCCTTTAAGGAAGGAGATTTTTTCATGTATTTATTTATTTATTTTATTTCAACACTTAGGGGCTGATTACGAGTTTCTCACGGTAAAACTGTTGGTTCGATGAACCGACAGTTTTACCGTTTTCGAGAAAGTCTGTTTTTGCAACACTGATGAATTACGAGTTGAAACCGACAGTTTTGAGGTAAAACCGTCAGTAATAGAAAAAGCAATGGATTTCTCCGTTGCCTTTTCACCGACGATTCCCCCCCCCCCTCGAATAAAGTGCCAAATTTGCACTTTTTGGGGGAGGCTGGGGTGAAAGTTAATTCAGCCCAGGTTAGCCTGGGCTGAATTAACTCACCCCTGGGGACAACACCCTTTTTTGGGGGCCCCGGGCGTGAAAATGAAAAATTACCGCCATCTCCATAGATGACGGTAATTTTTCAATTATTACCGATGTTTTTCCCGACTTGTTTACAAGTTGATAAAAACTCGTAATCAGCACAGGATGGAATTGACAGTTTTCACTGTCAATTCCATTCACTACCGTCCTAATTAACTCGTAATTAGGATGGTAGATTTTTTTCCCAGAAAAACAAACGGGAACCCTGTTTCCCGTCGGTTTTTCCGGGAAATGAGGAACTTGTAATCAGCCCCTTAATAGCGTTCAGGCCGTGGGGTTTGTGAGCCGAGAGAGTTTTGCATGTTACAATATCAATTACATAATTACAACAGGTGTCAGGGTGATGCCAGAGTTTTTCCAGGTCCAAGTTCATGGGTTTTGCTCTTAGAAAAGGAACAGGCTTTTGACGGAGCGCCTGGAGCACCAATCGGTGATTTTGGGACTGAGGTTCGTGCTGATGCAAGGTATAGAGGCCAGCCCAAGGAAGCTGAGGCAAAGCACACGGTAAGTATAATAATAATACCAAGTGCTTATATAGCGCTTCATGTCCGCAGACTTCTTAGCGCTGTTTGACAAATGGCACTATCACCCACTTATATTTTTTGTCTTTTTGTTGTACTCAAGTTATCGACCTGGGAAGGATGAAGAGCTGAGTCGGCCCTGCCGGGATTCGAACCTGCGTCAGCAGGTGCACACAGATGCCAGAACAAGCGCTCAACTCATTGTGCAATCAGATCGGCTATACACAGACGCACTACCCTATGTGTGTGCGATGTGACTGAGATTACTCAGGTAGGGAGATACTAGTTGTAGGTGAAGTCCTGAGGGATCTGGGGCTAGGAGATACCAATTTGTGAGGGGAGAGGAGGGCAAATCAGCACCAGTGACAGAGCTAGGAAGGGCACCAGTGGTTCAGCCCCATCCCCAGTGATTCCCTTGCAAGGTCTGTTGCTTCACCCACTGGAGTTCTGTGATGCACCCCCGAGAGGTCTCTGGTGCTCTTCTCCCAGATTGACTCTGCCATCTACAAAAGGAGACAGGAAGAGACTGCCCTCCCGCTAACCTGCTCTGCTTTCCTGCCCACGTTGTTTCTCATTCCTGTTGGAGTGGTGTGACGGGCATGAATATATTTTTGTGGCAGAGATTAATGTTCTTTGATGTAAGGCATGTGCCACTTTAGTTTACTTTATTGACTAGATTAACGTGCCACACGCCCATGGGCCTCAGGGCACACATTTAGGACAAACACAGTTAGGACAAGCCAATGGGAACTTCTTCATGAGAAATGACCACATCGCCATCTCCCACTGTGCATTATGCTCCACTTTCAATGAGTTTGGGATACCATCTGGTGCAGAATCAGTGGAATTAATAAATGTATACAGTGACCATCCAGGGGCAGAATCCACAGGTTCAGCACACAGTGCAAAAGTATTATTGAAGGGGACTGATGACGGTCTAGCTAATGTGATGCAGGTCTTAAGGAGTGAGATATGGTGCGGGGAAGAGCACGAGGAGGCTGGGCCAGTGCACATGACTAGTATGTGCAGACACACTACTCTATATGTAAATTGGTGCCGTGGTTCCTGCTCCTGTAGGACAAACATCACAAAGTCCTCTGTCAGGCACTAGTTTTCTCCAAAATACAATATTGTAACATCGTCTATATGCGTTTATCGGAGAACCATCTTAAGAGTCTGCAGGATATTCAAAACTGGGCGGTCAAATGTGCTGGGTCTCCGAAGGAGAGAGCATGTCACCAAGGCCAGGACATTTCTCGGCTGGTTGTCCATTTGTGCACAGATGAAGATGAAATTGATGTGTTATTTATTGCATGGCTGGAAACAATGTGGCCCTTTCTATGCTAGGAGTTGGTTCCATTTTCCTTTTCCAATCGTCTGCAGCGTCAGACGCATTCTTTGAAACTTGCCGTGACGAAATGGAGGAGAAAGAGGAAGGGCTGCAGCTCATTGGTCTGACTGGAAGCCAGAGGATGGATCCTACTTCCTCTCAGCATCAAGTTCATCAAGAACTGGTTGATGCTCAAGAGGGCAGTTAACCCCCACATTTTCATGCCGTCACTGTGCTAGTGAGGGTCAGCTTGCTGCCCCTCGCTAGCGACGGCACTCACTATTATGTTGATTGTCGTTAGTATCGGTTAGTGACAATCACTAATGGCAGCCCCAGGCTGTCATTAGGGGATGTTGCTAATTGATTGCAGTGACAATCGCCAGTCTCTGGACGTGCAATGCGTATGCCCAGAGATTAACAAAAACAATCTGCACATGCCCAGTTGTGTGCCAGCAACACAGTCACTCACACACCACAAAAATACGAGTAGCTAGTGAATGCCTTCTAGCGTATGGAATACCACGCTAGCATTCGCTGTTGGCTGCGCAAGCAAGCGCGGCCATCGAAATATGCCCGAAAGTGTTACTTTTTGGCCTCAGAAATTAGTTGATCTTTTGTCCCCTTGTTGATGTCGGTTGATACTTCATGGGACGTTTAGCTGCGCTCAGGGTGCGTATGGTGTTATGGGTTTTTTTTGTATATGAGTCGTTGTTTCAATAGTTTTACAGTTGCGGCTGGAATATGCAGGATCTTAAAATATATCTTTTGTTTTAGCTGCGTGTTTCAGCCTGGCGATGCCATTTAGCTTTAGCGCTATAAGACATTCAATGTATCTTTGTCAGTGTCAGTGTTCAACGAGGCTGAGGATACTCAGGTAGGGAGACACTAGTCACACGTGAAGTCCTGAAGGATCAGGAGCTCGGATGCCGATTGAGGAGACACAGGTAGAACCAAAGCCCAAAGAGAAAGTGCCTAGGCAAAGTAGTGAAAAAGTGCAAGCCCACAGACGCGTAATGGGTAACCTCTAAATCTTTACGCAAGATTGTTACAGGATGCCCAAACTGAGATCAGGCGGACGTGTAATGGGAGACACAGACTCCAAGAGTAATGTTTTAACTTCTTTTGGAAGTGAGTTGCCCAGGACAGGCTCTGTGGACAGCCTTGATCTACCTGGTCAATTCCGTACACACGATCATAGCAACGAGCCGTGACACATCGAGAAGGTAACCAGGCTCAAACTGGAGCCAGCTACTTCTGAAATTAGCTGAAAACTGGATCTGAAATGGGAATGGGACTGTGGGACCCAGCGGAGAGGAAGACGATAGTTAGAAAGGCACGCAGAAGGGGCTTCCATGTCTTCTGTAGACTTTGCCACATGCATGGAACACAACACATTATGTAGGTTATACGCTGCTGAATCAATAAAATGTTTGAAATTGCATTGTACTCTACACATGTCAGCGATAGGGCGTCTGCTTGCGCAGAATGATGCGAGAGGTAGGTGATGCAGTACCCCATCACCTCTGCACAGGTGCAGACATGGCCGCCCCCATTTCCCTCTGTGCGCGCAATTGCGGCTTTAATATGGCAGGGGGAGAACCTTGCTTTTTTTAGCTTGCAGCACTTTTGCTTTTGAGGTATAGCAGGGGGGTAAACCCCCCTGCACTCCCATGGTGTACACATTAATAACGAAAGAGAGCCTCAGCTTAGTGCGCTATGCTTTAGAATCAGGGGTTTAAACCCCCCTTGCACTCACCGTGCTGTACACATTAATGCTGTCTCCCCATAACTCCCCCCGGACTGAGAGCCCTGGGATGCGGCTTCAAAGGAGATGCGACAAAGTGCTGATGCGTCAGACTGTGCCGCGTCAAGTGAGGCCGCGGCATAGATGGTTCGTGAAGTTTTAGCAGCTGGAATTGGCGGTTCAGCAAAGGGCGATTACCCCAGAATCTGTCCTCAAATTTCAGGTTTAGTTTGACGTCACCCTATTTCTGGAGCATGTGGGCCTTACTTTTCTCTTCTAACTTTGTTTAGTTCTCCTTATAATGGTTATGCATTGATCTCTGATTCACGTGCACCTCGTGTGGCTGTGTTTTATTTTGTGGAGATTATTTCTCTTTATTTAATGATGCATTTGTATATATCGTGATGTTTGGGGATTTTATTACTATTTTATTTTGGATTTTTATTTTATTTTATTGATTGATAGTTTCTGTATTTAATCTGTGTGTTCTTTTATGGGTCAATTTTGACCCAAAATAAAGATCAGTCATTCATTCATTCATATGATATTAGGATGTAGTACCGCTGGCTGCTAATAGAGGTCACTGCAAGCAGCAGTGTAAGGATGCAGTACTGCCAGCAGCTAGTAGAGGTCGCTGCAGGCGGCAGTGCATCGTTGGCACTCAATGTAACTTCAAAGAACTTTTTCTTCTGTGTCTTAAAATATCTGCAATTCAAATTCAGTAGAAAATGCCCAGATTATTGTATGCATCGAAATGGAGCAATAGCAATGGCTCAGTGCAAGGGCGGGAATGGTATGCTAATAGCTTTACCCACAATCCTTTGCAAAGGAAAAGGACATTTGCATAGTCACAAACCTTTTCTGATTTGTAGGTTTTCATGGAATCCAATATTTCTTCTTGTTAAGAACACTATAAAGTACTCACGCTTTGCCCCGTCGCTGCGCTTTGTGTGACTCTTACTTTTTGGAGGTGACACCCTATTTTGGA
The DNA here is from genome assembly GCA_034783875.1 of Desmognathus bairdi. Classification (NCBI taxonomy): domain Eukaryota; kingdom Metazoa; phylum Chordata; class Amphibia; order Caudata; family Plethodontidae; genus Desmognathus; species Desmognathus bairdi. Next base: position 4,440 of record JAVKLH010976399.1, on the reverse strand, counting down.
AAGCATTTTCACTGGTTATTATTTTTACTAGATTTTTATTTTTCATATATGCGGGTTTTTGTTTTGCTTGCACTCTCTGTGGCAGCGGTAATCCTGCCGTGAATTTTTGGCATAATTCTGCCAATGCAGAGATCTCTCTCAGTGAGTTGCATGTTTCTTGAAACCAGCACTGCCCACGATTAATTCTCAAATGCACACTTTGAACTCCATTACAACATAACTGCATTGTCATCTTCGTTTTGCACTCGTTCTTTCTGTTTTTGTTTAACAGCACATGCGTGGTTGAAAGCATACCACGGTATGCTTTAAATTTGTCATCCAAAAAAGGGAGTGGAGGGGCTACAATTATGCACTAATTAGCTTGTATCTCGAGATAGAAGCAACTGTTTGCGTTTAAACAAAAACAGAAAGAACGAGTGCAAAATGAAGATGATAATGCAGTTAAGCTGGGCAAGGAATTTCTAAGAACTTTTCCCATTTCACTAAAATAGAGTAGGGGCAGAGCTACAATTAACGCTAATTAAATTATAACTTGTGATCCAGACAACTGATTGCATTCAAACTTAAACAGAGAGTGACAGAGTGCAAGGTGAAGATCTTAATGTATTTAAATTACTCACTTAGTGCTGGTGACCTGCAGACTGCTATGCAAATTAGTACTAATTTATACAAATTATGCATCAGTATCCCAGAAGACCTATGCCTATTGCACTGGACTAGTGAGATCTCATGCTGCACTTTGCTAATTTTCAAGTAATATGACTACACTGTAAAAACAACGACTCACAGTCATCAGTGTGATCCTGGACAGATGGAATGATGCTTGCCCTGGACGTGCTGAAGCTGAATTTTTCTGCATGTATACAATTTGCATCACAGCAACTTCCCCTTAGTACTGATTGGCACAAAGAGCAGCACGAAGAGGACCTTCCTGAACATTATGCAAATTGTCTAAAAACTATTTTTGAAATAAAATATCTGAAAAAGGAAAGAGGCTCTTGAAATAGGAGAAGGTGCAGTTTAAAGTACCTTTTAGGTACTTTTAGATTATAATTTTTTTAAAACAGAGTTCATTCACTCAGGCAACAGCCTCTACCTTTAAGGCTATATTGTTTTAATGAATTGTTGTATTATTAAAATGGAATGTTTTATGAAATTGTATATACATTTTGAATAAACTAAAACTGAAACTGAAACTGATTCTGGCTTTTGCATGATTTAGAAAATGTGTTTTTTATTTTTTAGTGATTGATTGAGGCACAATAAACAAAATAATGTGGCTGGTCCTGAAGAATAACTCAAGTACCGCTGAAACCAGTAGTTAGGATGATGTCGTGGAATGTGTTATGTTCGAACCACAGCTTTGAGTAGACAATTTTGTGTTTTTTGTGGTACAATACTCTGAAATTGTTATGTTATATTAGCATTTGTATAGTGCGCATGACCACTGATGGTGGCTTTAACCCCTTAGCTGCCGCCATTGGGCTTCATTAGCTAATGGCAAATCACATTTAAATGTTTGCACCTTTTACTACATTTTGGACGTATCCAATACGTCCTTGGCACAGAAGAGGTTAAGGCGCTTACCTGGTGCCCTTCGGTATGATGCCTATGGAGTGGTCATTGCTGCTGGTGATGTGTCAGAGTGGTGATCTGCATACATTCCGAAAGGCCAAATAGGCGGACGAGGCCGCAAGCAGCGAGAGATGCAAGAAAGCAGGAGAAGCAAAGAGGCCGGAGCCAAAAAAGCCGGAAACGCTTACCTTGGTTCCGGTGGGGTGCTGCCCTGCAGTGCGGCTGGACTGTGTAGATGGATGGATCGGGTTCTTGGTCTCTCAGGTTGCTCTGTGAGATGGGGGTTGGGTCTGATCGTGAGTTGCGGCGGCTTCGGTGGGGGAATCGGTCTGATGAGGGGGATCTGGTAGCGGGTTAGTTCTAGTCTTTGCTGTAGTGTCGAGTGAGGGCCAATGGGGTTTGGCTACTCGTTGTCGCTGTTGTTGATGAACAGCCATGATTTGGTTTTTTCTTGAATAGTGTTCGGTCTGTGATGTTTCTGATGTATGCTGGGCTGAGGTGCCATGTCCTTGGTGCTTGGAAAGAGAAACTTGCTTTTCCCCACCTAGTGGTATTGACCGTGGGTATTGTTAGGCGGGATTCTTGCGAGCTTCTGAGGGTTCTTGGATTGTTCCCGATTCTGATCTTGTTCTTTAGGTATTCTGGGGTTCCTGTGTGAATCGTTTGGTGCATCAGAGCCATGAGCTTGAATATAATCCTGCGGCTGATGGGGAGCCAGTGCAGTCCCATGAGAGCTGGGGTGATGTGTTCTCTTCGCGGTGTTCTGGTAATTAGTCTTGCTGCAGCGTTTTGTGCTCTCTGAAGGACGTTGATCGCTGCTTGGGAGGCTCCTGCATAGATGGCATTTCCGTAGTCTAGTCTGCTCAGGACTAGTGCTGAGACCGCCGTGATTTTTTGTTGGTAGTTGAGTAGGGGGAAGATTTTCTGTAGTAATCGGAGAAGGTGGAAACATTTTTTGCATGTCTCTTTGGCGTTTTTTAGTGGGTTCAAGGAGTTGTCGATGATTGCCCCCAAACTCTTTGCTTGTTCTTTCTCTGTGGGTGGGATCCCCAGTTCTTGTGGCCATGGGAATTGCTTGGGGATTAGTTTTTTCTTCCCGCAAGTGATTAGTTCTGTTTTTCCTGGGTTAATGAGTAGGTGGTTGGATGCCATCCAGCCTGCTACCTTCCTCAGGCAGTTGGAGATGTCTGGATTTGGTGTCGCGGGATCTTTGTTTATCTTCCAGATGATTTGGGTGTCGTCTGCGTAGTTGTAGGAGATGAGGTTATGTTTCCTGATGATTTCCCCTAGCGGGCTGAGGTAGATGTTGAAGAGGATTGGTGATAGTGGTGACCCTTGTGGCACTCCGATTTTGGGGGAGTATGGTTCAGAGATGTGTGGAGGTGTTGCTATTCTGATTTCTCGATCGTTTAGGAAGTCCGTGATCCATTCTTTGCAGGTTCCTGTTATCCCTAGGTCGTCCAGCCTTGCTATCAGTGTTTGGTGGTTCACTGTGTCGAACGCTGCTGACAGGTCCAGTAGAAGGAATTGTGTTGGAAAATGTGCGTGAATGTTATGTTGGGTTTACGACATGACGATTAGACTATGGGACGTTATTGTTCATACCATGTTGTCTCGGTGAGCAAAAGTGTATTAGATAAACCTCTGTAATGGACAGATGTATTGATAAAAATAACATTATTTGTGGGTGAATTGTTCATGTGGCATTGTCATTTTGTAGGTCGGTTTTTAGTCTGTTTTTCAATGAATTGATTGCGAGTCTCGAGCCAGTATGTCATATACAATCCTTGCTATAGATCCGACTTTGAGTAGATAGAGGTGGCATGTTTGCATGGGTATGTAATATTGCCCATACTAAACTGTTGTTGATTGATGGATTGACCCCTGAGTAAGGGAGATTAGGGGTAGCTCCCTGTTGATGCTAGTAGTACTTAGTCCCTCTAAGTGGTGTGTACGGTTATAAATAAATAGGAAAATAACGTGAAAAACCTTACTTGCTCATCTTTGCTACAAGTCGCTTTTCTAGTGGATGGCCCTTCAGGTAAATATCAGGTTGGTTCCCTTCCAAGCAGCTTTCAAGCGACTTGTTAAAGCACATTTGTAGGATTTAGACATTTCTGGAGGACACCAGCAGATTATTTTGTTTAGTTGGGTTTTTTCTGTTTCCTCTATATTTTAATGTTTTTTTTAAGTTTCTATTTGTTGTGTACTTTGGGGTTATTTGGTGGGAGGTGTGAGAGGAGTGGGAGTAAGGGAAGGAGTATCACAAAGTTTCTGGACAGCTGTTGAGTATTTGCACTGAGTAAATTATAAGGACTACTAGTACTACTACTACTAGATTGCCGCTTTCCAGCCGTCCGCCCACCATCTTGGATTATATAAATTATTACTATGCTCAGCTGGACAGGACTCTCAGTTTCAAAGTCCGATGGGACCTCATTCACCTTTGAAGCTCTCATTTAAATTACCAAGACAGGTAGACTGCGCGAAAACAGATGTTAATACTGGTGAGAGGATATGGTACTCTGGGCTGCCACCAGATGGCACTACTAGGGGCAGAAGTATAAGGGTGCAATGAGAGGAGGCAGTACCAGGAGCTGCCACCAGATGTCACTAGGGGCAGAAGTATAAGGGTGTAATGACAGGAGGCAGTACCAGGAGCTGCCACCAGATGTCACTAGGGGCAGAAGTATAAGGGTGCAATGACAGGAGGCAGTACCATGGGTTGCCACCAGATGTCACTAGGGGCAAAAGTATAAGGGTGCAATAACAGGACGCAGTACCAGGGGCTGCCACCAGATGTCACTAGGGGCAGAAGTATAAGGGTGTAATGACAGGAGGCAGTACCAGGAGCTGCCACCAGAT
>JAVKLH010965323.1:0-10258 GCA_034783875.1 Desmognathus bairdi | reverse complement strand
TGGTGATGACTTGCTACCCATATCTTTGTGGGTGCTTGTCGGAGCCTCTTTTTAAAATATGGTCTACCAGTGCCCTTGCTACTGTGCTGGGCTCCTCATCCTAGCTTCTGTGAGCATGGATCAGGTGCTGGTATGACTCTGAAGACTGCTAAGAAGGCTATGTGTCTTCCTTTAGCTTGGGAGTTTTGTTTCTCAAAACTTTTCCCTTGGGGTGTATATCTTATAAAACCCAGGCTATTGCTTGGGCGTAATCCCAAAAGATTGTACTAGTACAATTTTCTTTATTTGCCTGCCATTCCTCTATTGTTACTTGCACATAAGTTGTTTTCTAGCTTATAAAGGATTCTTACATGTATGTTTTGCATGTGTTTTCTTGTGGGTTCAGGGGTCGCAAAAAATGGGAACTACTTATTTCATTTTTGTCTTTTGTGTACGCTTGGTTCCCCAGGTCTGCCCTGTCCCCATGTTAAATATTTCTGGGACACCTCCTTTCTCACAATGCATTATACAACATAACACATACACCTGTTATGGACACCATCGCTATACCTACACTAATGCTGGGGTTGCATACTGCTAAATGGAAGACGCTCAACCCAAATTGCCTGACCAGTATAAGTGCCTGCCACATAGGTTGTGTATCTCGTGCCCTTTTTTATATATAGAACATTTCTTAGGTTTCCAAGTAAAACCTGTTTGCGAGTGCTGGTTGCCTAGTTGCTTATTTTTCTCTTTTGTACATATAGCTGCTATGCATAATTATGTACGATGTTTGAACGCCATGGCAATAGCATTATCTTAGGTTTAATATTATGCTTTTATATTTCGATAATAAAAATGAATATTACTAAACACTTCAACGATTCTACTCTCGCCTCTCTTCGCGTCTTTGCTTCCTCTATTTTTCATTTACTCTACTTTGCATATCCTTTTACTAAAATGGTCTCAGAACAGAGGAACAAGTCAACAAACCAATTTTTACAGAACTTTAAGACGTTGTTGTTTACAGATATCTGACTAGTTTATACTGACTCAGATAATATTTACGGCTTTGCGGGTGCATTAAGCCACGGATCCAGGACATACATTGCCCAAGGCAGAACACGCTCTATCCGAGCGTGCTCATGACAATACAGACAAACACAACATGGAACACAAAAAGATTGCAGCAAGGAGTCCCGCAGGGCCTATCGACGGGTTAAACGATAGAATACTTGGGGGATATTTTAGACCTTCATTGTGTACTAAATTATTGAAATATACTTTGTGTACTGTACCGTGAGACTTTTTTTAGCTCAACATTTTCTTTTTTTAACTAATTCACTATACAGACCAATTACCAATATGTAGAATCAACTTTGAAACTATAATATATATATATATTTTTTTTTAATTCATCATTGAGCAACAAGTGATACTGGCACACAGTGAGCATTGCATCCGGCAGGGGGCGGTAGTGCAGGAAGCAGCGCTGCGTCCTCATCTCTCTCTGTACCGCAGCAGCCCACGCACGATTACCGCACACCTGGCACTGCTGCACAAGGCGCACACGCACCATGAGGGCCGTCATCCAGCGGGTCACCGCGGCCAGTGTCACAGGTCAGTGCGGCGCTTACGGGGGCTACTCGCGACCGACTAAAACTGCTGGGCATCCAATGGAGTCAAGGCGGGAGAAACCGCCGCACACCCCTTGCAGTTTAGCACTAAAGTAGCATGACACACTGTAGTGGACATAGACACAGGACTGTCACGAGACGATGGGCCACGCCATTAACTGTGTGACAAGTGGCAGCCATCTTGAAAATCTCACTTTTTGTACCTGTGTATAAGCAAGTTTGAATTCTCGTCAAGCTAGCTGGTTGCGGCAAATATGAATTGTACATTCAAACCGAGTTTATTTTTATTACACCAAATACAGTATAAATATTCTCTAAAACGGGTTTGCATTGTGTAAAGATTACTTTCTATTCTCTGAATAATTTTAATGTAACTTAGTATATGTCCTTTTTGGGACCGTGAAAGGGTTTGTAAAGACATACGAATCAATACTAAGCTTTTAATACTTCTGTTGTGAAGGTATCTGCAGCATTCGCTCGCTTTTACATGGTGCCGCTGCTCGTTTTTACATTTTCGTCTGTCGTTTATGTTCATGCAGCCGGTTATTTTTCATCCTTGAGTGACGTATTGTTCTCGCAGGTGCTCAACTAGGTCAGGGAAACTCAAAACCTGTTGGCAGTTCAGGTTTCTGGACGCCACCTGTAAAAAAAGCAAATAATAGACCTGTCACCGCAGCAAGTCTCCACTGACAGTTTCCAAAAGGGTGGGACAAATTTTCGCTGCACTGTGAGCTGTACCAGCTCCATTTTTGTGGGCTAGAGCAAGAGTGGACTCTTTCTGATGAGTGATGTTTTCAGTGTTGCATTTGTCAATGTTATGGTCTGTATAATGCGGTACTTAAACCTGTAATATTTAAAGAATATTTGTTGCATTGAAAGGTCAGACAAGCAAACTGCAAGCCTAACTCGAGTCTAATCAGAATTGCTAAATTAGTAAACCATAAATTATTAGCGATCAGAGTGCCTGTTTCCACACACCGATTTCCAAAGGTTAAGGGAGTACCTGTTTTACACCGTACCTCAGGAACAACACAATCACTAAACAATTGCCAGTGCACATTACTTTTACTTCTACCTTCAAGTAGAATCTTTGTTTTTTTAATTTTGGAGAACGTAATGCCACCCGGATGTGCCCATCAAAAAATTGCCTATACATTATTTTTTTTTCTATTTGCCTTCAAAATTGATTCTTTTAGTATCGTTTTATTGTCAGAATGTAATGTTTTTAGGCGTTATTCCACAGCTCGCCACTACAGGGCAGCAAAAGTATAGGAAAAGGCAGTACATCTATTTTTGTGGCCGAATTTCATTTGAGGGAAGTCGAGGTAATACACTACTTTAAGAGTATCAGTTACAGTTCTCTGTAGGTTTTGAATGCGAATGCAAAGAGTAGTAGTGGTTCTCAGGAGGTGTTCTGGTGCTAGTACAGAATAACTAGCCTTCATTTGGGAGGGGATTAATGAGCCCCATCCCACGTAGCAGGACCGTCTACAGTACACCTCTTGTGGTATTGGAGATTATGAGATGACCCCAAAACCTACATTGTTAATTTAAAACCAGCTCCTGGTTGGTCTTCACTGTAGGTCAAGAAAGAAATCCTTTGTGTACACACAAATACCGTCATATGGAAATTACTACTACTATTAGTACCTTTACAATCCCTTTAACGGGTGCTCCCTTTTCCGATCTCCACCAGTGAGTAGGGGAACACTGAAAGCGCTCGAACTTGTGCCAGGAATGGGACATTTTTTTCACAAGTGCATTTTGACAGTCATAAACTTAATTCTTTTTGTAGTTAACATTTCTGATATATGTGTATCTTGTCAAATCATTTGGGCATAAAACATCATATTGTGTTATTTTAAACAATACCAGATCAAGTCCTAAACGTGCTTGCCTATTAGTCTTAAGTTTAGGGCTAACTCTGTCACCCTGCGAATACCACATCTGAGCACAGCAGTAGCAACATTCAGCAGAAACAGCTCTGAGCACGTGTCCTTTCTGTGTCGTCTTAAAATGAATGGTTTGAAATGGTGTGATCACTGGTGTTAACATTTTTACTGTTGGTGCAAACAGCTTTAACTCCTCTCTGGCACTTGGGATTTTAAATCATTTGAGAAACAAAAATGAAAACAAATAAACATTCAGAGGCTTAAAAGTATTTTAAATAAAATATTGATTGGCGCTGTGATCCATATATTGCCACTGCAATCCCTGGGATCTCAACTTTAAAATAAGCTTTCGGCGAAGTCTGTAGAACTCATGGACGCTGTGATATAGCTGCTTTCATGTGTGGTATTTGCAACACTTTGCCAACTCTCAAGCGGCATCCCTTAGACTGGAAAAAAGCCCTGGGTAGGTAAAATCATACTGTGTCTGCTTCAGAGAGATCTTAAAAAGAATCGGTTTTACATATATTACTGGGTGTTATGTTCAAAGATTGTTTTCATATAATTCCTGTGACATTATCAGGGCAAAATGTCATGTGATGTCACTTCTGCTACACCTATACTTTTGGTTGTGACACCAGTTGGTAGCAGTAAATACGTGCAAGAAAAATATGCACAGGATTAGGTCTTCACTAATGGGCAGCTCGAGTAACCATGTATTGTAGGGTACAATCGACCACGTCTAGGGCCTTCTGTCCTGACATGGAGCAGAAACACAGAACACCTCTGACTCAAGCGCCTTATCTCCTTCAAGGTGAAGAGTAAAAGGTCAGAGAGAGGGCTGAGAGCAGGGTAGGGCATTAGGTTCCCCCCGTAAAATTCCTTTGCACCTCTTGAGTCGGGTCGAAGTGAAAGCTGATCTTGAAAATCCTATGTTATGTAATATTCACGGTTTTATCGGTTATTTTATCTGCTTTTTTGCTTTACCTTTATGAAACAGCATGATGATATGGTTAACTGTTTTGTTTATGTGATACTTTCTGGTAGATTTGTTTTGTTCTTGTGCTGCAGCGCTCTGAAACACTGGCCCGCAGAGCAATACATTCTTTTTAATTTCATTTTTCTTTTTCGTTTCATGGTTACCTTATCTGGCAATAATAGGAAACTCAAGACATCCAGTCATTCAAAACCTCCAGAAATAAGGGGAACAAAAGAGTCACCTGGCTCCATTTAGGTTGGGTCATTTTTTTTGTTGGCGTGTGACAAGCCCTACCCCTGTTAGAGCTTTCGGTCATTAGGGATATAGTAAACACCTCACACTGCCTTGGCATTTTCCCCAGGGATATTAAAACCTCCCACGTGAAACCACTCATAAAAAAACTCCTTATCTTGGCACATCAGTAGGTTGACAACTAAAGAGGCATCTGTAATAGTAATTCCTAGGTAAGTGCATAGAAAGCATCACTTCGTCTAAATTCAACCTTGATCTTGAAACCCATACTACACCCAGCGCAAGCCAGTTTTAGGCCCAATCACAGCACCGAATGACACGCATGAAATGTAATTAGTTTTACCTTTTTGCTTCATCCACAGCAAGTAGAGTGAGGCAAACCACACTGCCAGTGTGCAGCCACTCTGTTGTGTGCAATACTGTCGACTGAACGTGCATTTGCAGGCTGCATGAAGTCACATCTGAAATAGGCAAAGAGGGCGGGTGCGTGGCATTACCATAGTGGCATAACAGCTGTGCTCTTTACTTTCACACACATGAATGCCGATTTAATTTCTGCAGTATCTGCCTAAGAACCATTTGTTGGTCTTTTCACAGAAAACACCCAAATTCTTTTAACAACTGTTGTTTAAATCACTTGCTTTTTAATGTTCGTGAAATGGTCATATTTTCATCTGAATGCCATCTACGATGCATTATTAAATATACTGCCCATTAATGTGGAAGTTAATGAATTTTTCATTTTAAAAAGTTAGTAAATTTAAGTCGGGAAAAGTAAATTAAAAATAAAAGTGTTGAGTTCAGTACTGACAGAACACAGTTCGAGGTCCTGGTAAAGCTAACATCTCTATTGCAGGAAATCAGAACCAGTTACAACTTAAGTAAAAGGGAGGAATGACCAGTAAACTGTAAGTGTGGAACAGAGAGAGGGAACAATTCTAGAATGGAAAGGGGCACTGAGAAAGAAAGAGGCCAGAAGGAGAGGAGGAAATAAGCAGGATGCAACATATCCTCTCCTTTAGGGACAGGAAAGAAAGGGGAAAAGGCAAACTAAAGAACTAAACAACCCTTCAATCAAAGAAGAAAAGGAGAAGAAGCTGTAGGAAGTAAAGAACAAATACTTATCAAAACCGAGGAGTCACCACACTCTATAGACAGTCAGCAAGAACAGTCTGTTAAGAGGGGCAGAAAACAGGAGAGACAATTGAAGAGGAAAGTGAGCCAACGGAAGAAAGCAGGATAGAACATACCCGCTCTCTTTGCAGGAGAGAAAGAGAAGAGAAAAGAGAAAAAAAGGGAACAAAACGTGAGAGTAAATAGTGAACATAGGAAACAAAAAAAAACAAGTTACAAAATATGCATGTCAGCCAGTGAGCAATGCAGAGAGTTAAGCATGCACTGCACCAATATGCATGTAAGATTTTATGCATACCACATGCAGAGAGCAAATAAACTATAAACATGCAACAGTAACACCCTGGCTTGCATGTGAGTGCAAACATCCCACTGGAGGTGCACTTGTGAGTACGAAAAAGAGAAACAATATTGTGTTGCGATTGAAAGGGCAACACATGGCAGGTTTTTTGGATTTAGGGTTGTTGCTCTGAGAAATGACACTGTCAGAGCTGACCATCAAGGAATGTTTAACCTCTACAGGGTTGACTCACAGGATCTGCCAACAGTGCTGCTGGACCTCCAATGCTTTCCCCTCATTAGCAAAGCTTTTGAGGCATGTTGACAGAGTACCTTGCACTTGCCTTGCAAATTAAGCAGGCACTTGGTCACTTTTTAATGCTGACTCTTAACTCTTCCAATAAAACAATTTTTTCTAATTTTCTAATTTAATCTATTTGAAGTAAGTTTTAGCATATGAAACAGGGTGGTATTTTGGCTTGTTGGGTCGTGTGTTCATGTGCCAGAATATGAACAATACATGTTATTGTGCTTCAGTGGGGCAGTGTGCATTTGCTTGTAAACCACCTGCGGTGGTGGTTCCGCAATATGTGAATAATCAAAGGACAGTATCTACAATGCAAATCCCCACCAGAAGTTCAGTGTCTTTCAAAGTTATTTTTGTGAGATTTCTCCATATTGCAAACCACCTGGTTACTATACAGCAATGCCTTTAATGTTGATGGCTTTTTTTCTGCGGATTGCGAACGCGTATCTATGCGATTGTCTCGGTAGGCATGAGGTGAGTTCAATTGCCAATAGATAAATACAGAAAAGTTTATTACTCCACAGATTTTATTTATTTCGCTATCTAAGACTTATTTAGTGTTAAAGCCCACGGGCATAAGGTTGCTGAAAAACAGCTGCTGGTGGGAACCAATGGAGAATAAAAACTTTCAGCTACGCCAACTAAATAAACTGGACCAACTGATGGGAGATGGGAGAGGCAAAGACTAAAAAATCATATCAACAGCCTGCTCCAGAAATATGGAAAGTGATACTGTAGAATACAGACTGACAAATGAAAAAATAGTGCAATAAATGACATGTGTAACAACAAAAATCAAATTAAGGCAGGTGGACAGTCAGAAACGTCTACAAGGGTACAAATAACTCATTCTTGACTTGCGAAAAGGTAGCACGCAAGATTCAGTCCACAGCTCTAATGGATTGAGCCAGGAATATCGACGAGATAGGCATCGCTGTTGTATGTATAGTGCAACTTGGGGTGGTCTGTGCAGGATATAATCCCACCATCAGATATATTGACTACAATGACGAGTTTGACCCATTCTGCGATCGTGGCCTAAAAGACAAGAAGATCCAGCATTTTACCCTCTTCCTTTCAAATACACTCCTCCAATTATGGACTGATCTGGTAATGCTGTGTACAGATGTGAATAGCAAATACCACTCCCGTTAAGCTGGAGAATCTATAGTCGAAGTGTCACACGTTTAGGAAGTCCTCCCTCTGCATGATGTTTTCTTCGTTATATACCTGATGCACCATCCGAGAGTTCTCTATGAAAGACTTCCACCACAATGTAATGAATTTCCCAGATAGGCTTACTGAATTCAGTCTTCCTGAAATATGGCTTTATCATATTTACATGGTAGGTACTGTGGGCTCACGTTTCTCGGACCTGCCAGTGATAGAGTTGATAGTGTGGACTTAATTTTCTTTCCTGACAACTTTGTGGGGACCAGTTCAAGCAGCCAACCTTTTGTTCTGTTGCCTTGGACAAACAGCAATACCTCTCATGGAGGCTGACTGTTGATTGTTGATCATACTCCCGTTTCTGCTTTTCCTGAGTGATAGCTTCTCATTAAAGAGGGCCAGGCACTATTTCAGTTTTCCCCTGATATTTAGCAAATATGGTACAACAGCCTGACCCCTTTCGGTGTGATTTCTCTCCCAGCCTTCTCTGACAAGCTGCAGGGGTTCTTTAATCTACAGCAATCGAACATTTTAAATGGGCTGACCCGGTAGATTCCCGAGGTATATTTCTATTAGCAAGAGGCGGTATTGTAGATGTGTTGCCAGCCTCTAAAAAATGCTTGCAGCATACTCTTGGGCCCCGTTGAACCTCTCACAGACTACATTTGCCTCTGGGTGAGAGGATGTTGATAAATAATGTTGCACCCAACTTATGTGCTACAATGAGTGTATAACTTCACTGATAAAGTGGGTGCATCTTTCAGAAATCAACTCATTTGGAAAATTAACCCTGGAGAACAGTCCCATCAAATTTTCAGGAAAAGTTGTCTGCAAACATCATGCTGATTGTATTAACAATACAGTGGCAGTGAAAGTATCAACAACTCTTTTGTCAGACAAGGATGCTCATGTCAGTAGCAATGGTGGTTGTGGCATAAACAGTGTTGTCATGTGCTGAAACTAATACTAACAAAATATGAAGTTAATCATCTCGTCACCAAACTCACCAAAATACCACTGCAAGCATGAAATGAGACAGGCTTATGTTATCTTCAGTATGCTAAAACTTGTATAAAGCATTTTTACAGCCCAAAACCTTACAAGATGTAAAATATCTGAATAATAAACTTAATCATAAGCGTGTTTCCACATGTCTCGGTTCAGCACTAATTTCTCTGAAATTTCTTTTAGAAGACCTTTGTTTTGCTGTCCACGTTTGAGCTCAAGACTTGTGGCTAAACTTCACACAAGTGTCCTTGTTTGCAAATATCAAGTTCATTGGTAGCCTTCCTGTTCAGTATTTCCAATGTCTTATCATTCTTGCCTTTTCTAGCATTCTCTTAAAAGCCAATTAATATCAAATTAATTAGATTAGCAGGGGCAACATTACAACTTGTGAAATTAACATTGTAACGACTCAGCAGTCCTCGATTTCTAAATCCCTTCAGAGTAAGTGAAGCAAATATATTTCTCATTTCTAGTTCCTATTACTTCATTCCAAATCTTTTGCGTATGAGTAGAGCCAGATAACATATCACCTCCCTGTACAGGGTGTTCACATTTAACAGTGTGTTCCAAAGGTAATTTCTTACGACTTGCACTTAATGTTGAAAGTCTTTCCAGTGTTACCTCTTACTCACAGAGTGAGGAGACTCAGTGTTGGGCCCTGCATCAAAGTTGTCTCTTGTTTCAGGGTTGATTCTTGCATCCAAGTTGGTCTTATATTCATGTTAAGTCCTGCTTCATTGTTTGGTCATATGTCAGTGTTTGGTCCTGTGTCAATGTTTAGACCATTTTATTGTTTGGTTCTATGTGAGTGATTGGGGACTTCTAAGGTAGCTTAAAGTGGGTAATCAAAAAGAGATCTTGGATATCTTGGTCTGTGTATACCCAATAGGTATACACAGACCAAAAAAGAACAAAGAAACTGCAAAGAACATGTACACACAAAAATAGCATTGAAACACCACAAAGCATGGAAACCCAAACCAACGGGGTTGTGAAAGCACTTGAATAACAATGTTAAGAAAAACACATACAAGTACACCACAGCATTAAAAATATAGGCCCTGATTATGAGTCAGTCGGTAATATTACCAGTAGAACTGACTGTTGGTGCTACTGATACTAACAGGCCGTTACGTGAAGATGAACCGTTCCCCCTGCCCCAGGCCAGCATGAGCCCACATTGATTTCAATGTCTTTATGGCAAGGATGATACTCCCTTTTTCATCAATCTATTGACAAAAAAATTGAAATTCCCCAGGATAAGCTCCTTTTTCTCCCCACTGCTGTCTGTCAGCAACACAGGTGGTTCGGACAGAAAGTGTGGAGCAGCTGCAGACAGAGACCGCTACACCCCTTAAATCCTGATTCAAGTCACAGTGCAGAAATCTTTACAGGCCGACATGGGGTGAATAAACAGTTTTCCTTGTGTCATTGCTTGCTTTCCCCTGCCGCTTAGAGAGTAAGGAGCCACCAGGGACCATTCCTCCCTGGTCTCAGTAATTGATAGGGAGGTGTAAGATAGGCCCTGGTCCCCGTTGAATACAGCTACCATGCTGTATTCTTAATATTAAGTTATTCTCTTAATATTAAGTTCTGAACTCATAGACAGCAATGTTGACATTTT
>JAVKLH010954250.1:0-10281 GCA_034783875.1 Desmognathus bairdi | reverse complement strand
CGGGGGGTAAAAGGACCATTAGATCTTCTCGTTCGGCACTTCTGGTGGAAGGACATGAAACGAATGGTTCTTAGATATGTGCAGGCTTGTCCCATTTGTGCCCAGGGTAAGGTTATGGTAGGAAAAAGGTCTGGATTACTTGTACCGTTACCAGTCCCCAAAAGACCTTGGCAACACATTTCGATGGATTTTCTTGTAGACCTCCCCAGGTCTGACAAGTATACCACTATTCTTACGGTTATAGATTCTTTTACCAAAATGGTACACTTTATCCCGTTAGAAAGATTACCTACCGCCAAAGTATTGGCCAATGTTTTCTTCAGAGAAATTTTTCGCTTGCATGGATTGCCAGAGATTATAATCTCAGATCGAGGGGCTCAATTTGTCTCCAGGTTCTGGGGGGCTGTGTGTTCCGGTTTGGGGGTTTCTCGAGCATTGTCCTCTGCATATCACCCACAGTCTAATGGACAAACGGAAAGGGTGCAGCGTACCCTTAAGACATATTTGCGCATGTATGTCAACCAAAGACAGGACGATTGGGTAAACTATTTGCCCATTGCAGAGTACTCTATCAATAATGCGACACACAGCTCTACCAAATTCTCTCCCTTTTATGCTTTGTATGGCATGCACCCCAGGTCATTGCATTTCCATCCTTCGGAGTCTGGAGTTCCCGCGGCAAACAAACAGCTTGATAAGATGGAGACCATTAACAAGGAGTTACATGCCAATCTTGAAAGATCCAAGCTAGTTATGAAAACGGCAGCAGACAAGAGACGCAGGGATTCCCTTGCTCTCAACGTAGGAGATATGGTTTGGTTAGCATCTGAAAATCTTCGGGAATACAAAAGTTTAGGAGTCGTTTTGTAGGGCCGTTTCCCATACTTAAAAGAATGAATTCAGTCACCGTTAAACTTCGTCTTCCGGCCCGGTGGCGCATTTGCTCATCTTTTCATGTATCCTTGTTGAAACCGGTGGTTCTCGACCCTTTTCAGCGTCACGTTTCACCACCCCCTGCTGTCCTTAAGGCCGGGGTGGTCGAGTATGAGGTGGAAGAAGTTCTGGATTCACGGATCACTCGTGGTCAGCTACAGTATTTATTACATTGGAAGGGTTATACTAAGGCTGATCGTTCTTGGGAACCAGCCGCATCCGTGCATGCTCCCACGTTGGTTAAACTTTTCCACCGCAGTTTCCCAACCAAACCGGGCCCCCTGGGAAGGGGGAATACTGTAGCGATTCGTCGCTACCCTCGTAGAGTAAATGTACGTTTGTAGTACCGCCATGTTTGTTTACCTTTAGAAAGATTCCACTTCGGTTCCTCGCGTCTCCCGTTTCCATTCAGCCGCAGCCCAGGTCGGGTCCGCTTCCGTGTCACGCCCCCCCTCTTGCCTTCTCGCTGTCATTGGTCGCGGGTTTCCAGGCCGACACTGGGGGCCTCCCCCGCCGCTTCCTATTGGTCTCCAACAGCCAATCGGCTCCTTTCTGTCGACTTCGTCCATCATTTAAACATCCGGTCATCTTCTGCCCGACGCTTTTCAGTAAGTCGCGCCCCAGATTTTCCTTCGGCGTCTTTCTCCAAGCAGTGGTATTTTTCGAGCCTAGTGCACTTCTATTTTTTTTGTCTTGTTACTCCGTGGTTTCCCCATTACGTTCCTGTCTTGAGCCCGCTCCGTTCATTCCCTTGTTCCGTTGCTCTTCCTGCCTTCTGGCTATTTTGTATTCTACCTTTACGTCTGCGTTTTTCTTGCCTTTGGTCCTCGCCTCCCTTTTTGTTGGCTCTGGGTTTTTCCCACCGTGGAGTAGTTGTTTTTTTTCCTTGTCTTGTATATTTATCAGGGCGAGTCTAGAGAGTTTCCCAGGTTCCTGTTAAATAGGGTTTCCCTCCAGGTTCCTGTGCAAATAGCGTTTTACCTTTACCATAGGGATAGTTCCCAAGTTGTCCTGCCAGGTCCCAGGTTGCAGATTTACCCCAGGGATCTCCGGAGGTTTTTGTGCCTAGCCTGGCTTTTCCTCCTTTCACCCACGGTGTCTATAGCTACCCAGTTGAGTTATTAACTGTGTGGCTAAGCCAACGTGTGGTGCTTACTTCGTCATCTCAACTTGACAGGTGAGTCCACACTAATATTGCTATACAGTTACAAACTGAAAAGCCCAACATTCTAGTTGTCAGTAATAGCCTCTATCGAGGATTTAACACTAGCAATCCAGCAGCTAGGACAACAGTTACAGTCCGTTAAAGCGGAAAACGCAGCTATGAAGGCTGTACTAAATAGTAAACCTCCGGTGGTTATTGAACCATGTACCATTAATGCCAATCTTGAAAAGTTTTCGGGGGACCCACGAAAGCTTAAAGAATTCTTGAACGCTTGCAAGGTGCAGTTTCTTTTTCGACATGAACAGTTTACTACCGATAAAACCAAAGTTGGATTTTTAATCAGTAATTGCACGGGCAATGCATTGGCCTGGGCTACCCCATACGTTATAAACGAGGACCCCTTGCTCGATGATTTTGATTCCTTTGAAACAGCCTTCACGGATATGTTTTGGAGAGAGAAAGCCTCATTTTCATGTGAAGAAGCTCTGCTAGATTGTACGCAGGGTAACAGAGATGTAATGACTTTCGTTACAGCTTTTAAAGCTTTAGCTAACGAAACGAAATGGGCTGATTCTGTTCTGCTACCCTTGTTTAGAAGAGGGCTAAAGGAAGAGATAAAAGACGAGATCGCCCGCAGTGCCCGAGTCAACGCACTCTCTGAGTTAATTGATTCCGCCCTGTCCATTGAATTCCGCATTAACGAAAGGAGAAACGAACGTCGAAGAATAACGCCTAGTACTTCTCGATCGTTTCGTCCCACAGATACTACAAAGAATGAGATACGTAAAGACAGCAAAGAAGAACCCATGCAGATAGGGAATGCCCGAGGTCCACTCACAGCAGAGGAAAGACAACACCGAAGGGACCGGGGGCTGTGTATGTATTGTGGGTCTGCTTCCCATTTGGTCAAAGATTGTACTCTATGTCCTCAAAAAAGGCCGGCGGAAAACTTAAACACCCGCAAGTAGGTAGGGACTCTCCTGTGGGTGTTTTAAATAGTCCCTTGTGTGAGTTTGGGAATGAAGACCATCGACTCTTGTACCTCTCTGTCAAACTCAGTTGGTCGGGCGAGCCGCCTCTTCAGGTCGTTGCGCTATTAGATTGTGGGGCAGCTGGGTTGTTTATTGATACCACGTGGGCTCAGGAGCATGGCGTACCCGTCGTCTCTAAGGTTAAACCCACTGCAATACAAACTGTAGATGGGACACCCATCAGTTCAGGCTTAGTGTTATGGCAGACAGTACCCACTACTCTTAGGATGGGCAGGCATAGAGAGAGTGTCTCTTGGAATTGTATAAAGTCTCCTCATACTCCACTTATCTTGGGTCTTCCTTGGCTTAAACGTCACAATCCATATGTCAACTGGAAACTTGGAACGGTTTTGTTCCAATCTGAACATTGTTTTGAACATTGTTTCCATAATACCCCCTGGTCAGGAGACGAAGTAGCCGATGCATTCAACTCGGATCAGATGGCTAAAACTGAAGGTTCTATAAGTCTTCTGATTCCCAAGGAATATGCCTCTTTTGAGTCCGTGTTCAAAAACCCTAAGAGTAAGCCATTACCTCCTCATAGAGAGGTTGATTGTCGAATAGACCTAATGGAGGATGCTCGTATACCTTTCGGTCGTATGTACAATCTTTCACAAAAGGAAAGAAAGGTGTTGTTAGACTATCTCACTGAACATTTAGATCAGGGGCTTATCACCCCGTCTCGATCAGCAGCCGGTGCCCCTCTCTTTTTTGTTAAGAAAAAGACAGGAGATCTCAGACCGTGCATTGATTACCGAGCCCTCAATGCAGTAACGGTACGGGACCGTTACCCCCTTCCCTTGATACATGATATACTTGAGGCCATCACCGGCTCCGTGATTTTTACCAAGATAGATCTCAGAGGCGCATACCATCTTTTACGTGTAAGAGAAGCCGACGAATGGAAAACCGCTTTTCGCACACCTTTTGGCCTTTTTGAATATCGGGTTATGCCTTTTGGCCTCGTTAACGCTCCGGCCATCTTTCAAAGGTTTATGGACACTGTTTTTTCCGATTTATTAATGATTTCGGTTATAGTATATCTGGATGATATACTCATCTTTTCTCGATCTTTGCAGGAACATGTCTCGCATACCTCAGAGGTATTAAGTTGCCTATTAAAGAATCAACTGCTCAGTAAACCTGAGAAATGCATCTTCCATGCCAAACAAGTAGACTACTTGGGGTATGTACTATCAGAGGATGGGTTCCAGATGGATCCCAAAAAAGTCACGGCTATACTAGACTGGAGTCCCCCTGCTTCTATCAAGGCGCTCCAAAGATTTCTTGGGGTTGCGAATTATTATCGCAATTTCATTCAGAACTTTGCAGACTGCGTTAAGCCTTTGACAGTATTACTCCAAAAGGATGTAAAATACTTTTGGACAGAAATACAACAAGCAAGTTTTGACAAACTAAAGAAACTGTTTACGGTTGCCCCATTCTTCTGCCTCCCAATGACGACGATCAGTTCATTGTGGACACCGATGCTTTGGACGTAGCTTTGGGTGCTGTTCTCATTCAAGTCTCACGCAATGACTCCCGTGAACATCCGATAGCCTTCTATTCCAGAACCCTAAACTCGGCCGAACGCAATTATTCCACTATAGAGAAGGAATTATTGGCGGTGCGTTGTGCCCTAACGGAATGGAGACATCATCTTTTGGGCGCACGGCATAAATTTTTGATTCGTACAGATCATAAGAATCTGGGAATCCTTAGGAATATGGACTGCAGGAACAGCAGACAAGCTCGTTGGGCGTTCTTTTTCTCACAGTATGAGTTCGATATCACCTACATCCCAGGTACGCTCAATATCGTAGCAGACGCCTTGTCCAGAAGTTTTCCCCTACCGGAGGTATTACCTTTTGAAACACATATTTTTTCGGATAACACCAGATTTCTTGGGGTTCTTCGAAATTGGGAGGAACTTCGTCTCCGATTGGTACAGGAGACTACTAAGAAGGCTTCAGACTTTGTTTTAGATAATCGTTTTCAGGTATCGGACGGTATACTTAAATTTCAAGATCGTGTTGTCTTGTTCGACAAGGAAGATTGTCTAGACGCACTCCAATCTTGTCATGATAACCCCGTATCAGGTCATCGGGGGGGTAAAAGGTACGTTAGATCTTCTCGTTCGGTACTTCTGGTGGAAGGACATGAAAGGAATGGTTCTTAGATATGTGCAGGCTTGTCCCATTTGTGCCCAGGGTAAGGTTGTGGTAGGAAAAAGGTCTGGGTTACTTGTACCATTACCAGTCCCCAAAAGACCTTGGCAACATATTTCAATGGATTTTCTTGTAGATCTTCCCAGGTCTGACAAGTATACCACCATTCTCACGGTCATAGATTCTTTTACCAAAATGGTACATTTTATACCGTTAGAAAAATTACCTTCCGCCAAACTATTGGCTAATGTTTTCTTCAGAGACATTTTTCACTT
Source organism: Desmognathus bairdi (assembly GCA_034783875.1). NCBI lineage: Eukaryota > Metazoa > Chordata > Amphibia > Caudata > Plethodontidae > Desmognathus > Desmognathus bairdi. The sequence goes on along the minus strand of JAVKLH010954250.1, from coordinate 4,709 downwards.
GCACGGATTGCCAGAGATTATTGTTTCCGATCGAAGGGCTCAATTTGTCTCCAGGTTCTGGGGAGCCGTGTGCTCCGGTTTAGGGGTTTCTCGAGCATTGTCCTCTGCGTATCATCTTCAGTCTAATGGACAAACGGAAAGGGTACAGCGTACCCTCAAGACATACTTACGTATGTATGTCAACCAAAGACAGGACGATTGGGTAAACTTTTTGCCCATCGCAGAGTACTCCATCAATAATGCGACACACAGCTCTACCAAATTCTCACCCTTTTATGCATTGTATGGCATGCACCCCAGGTCATTGCTGTTCCATCCTTCGGAATCTGGAGTTCCCGCTGCAAACAAACAGCTGGATAAGATGAAGACCATTCACAGGGAATTACAAGACAATCTTGAAAGATCCAAACTAATTATGAAAACGGCAGCAGACCGGAGACGCAGGGACTCCCCTGCTCTCGATGTTGGAGACATGGTTTGGCTAGCATCTGAAAATCTTCCTCTTACGGGAGTACAAAGATTTAGGAGTCGTTTTGTTGGGCCGTTTCCCATAATTAAAAGAATCAATTCCGTGACCTTTAAATTACGTCTTCCGACCAGGTGGCGCATTTGCTCATCATTTCATGTATCTTTGTTGAAACCGGTGGTTCTCGACCCTTTTCAGTGTAATGTTTCACCACCCCCTGCTGTCCTTAAGGCCGGGGTGGTAGAGTACGAGGTGGAAGAAGTACTGGATTCGCAGATCACTCGTGGTCAACTACAGTATTTATTGCATTGGAAAGGTTATTCTAAGGCTGATCGTTCTTGGGAACCAGCCGCATCGGTTCATGCTCCCAGGCTGGTTAACATTTTCCACCGCAGATTCCCAGCCATACCGGGTCCCCTAGGGAGGGGGAATACTGTAGCGATTCGTCGCTACCCTCGTAGGGTTAATGTACGTTTATAGATAACATGTTTGTTTACCTTTAGGTGTTCTGCCGTTTTTGGTTTTCTCGCGTCTGTCTTCTTCGTTTGGCCGCAGCCGCTGTCGGATCCGTACTGTGCCACGCCCTCTTCTTGCGTCCTCGCTGTCATTGGTCGAGGATCGGGCTGTCTGAGGGCCGCCCCCCGCCGCTTCCTATTGGTCCCAATCCACCAATCGGTCCCTTCCTGTCAGGCCTCGTCGGGTTTTTAACTTCCGGCAAATTGCTGCACGGCGCTTTTCAGTAAGTCGCGCCTCAGTTCTTTTCTTCGGCGTCCTTCTACTAAGCAGTGGTAATATCCAGTCCAGTGTCCTTTTTCCTTGTTTGGCTTGTTGCTGCTTTGTTTTCCCCGTACGTTCTCTGTCTCGAGCTCGTTCAGTTTCAGGTCTTTTTTCCGTTGTACTGTCAGCCTTCTTTTGTTTACGTCCGCACCCTTCTTTTTACCCTTTGTTCTTTTTTTTCCTTTTCTGTTGGCTTTGAGTTTTTCCCACCGTGGAGTAGTTATTTTGTTTTTTCTCTTTCCTTGTTTCCTTATCAGGGCTTTCTAGTGAGTATCCCAGGTTCCTGCTAAATAGGGGTCTCCCTTTAGGTTCCTGTGTTGTTAGAGTTAGCCTTACACTAGGGAGAGTTCCCAAGTTGTCCTGCCAGGTCCTAGGTTGCTGTATTCCTACAGGGATCTCCGGAGGTTTTTGTGCCTACTTCTGGCTTTTCCTCCATTTACCCACGGTGTCTATAGCTACCCAGTGGAATTTTTTACTGTGTGGCTAAGCCAACGTGTGGCACTTACTTCGCCATCTCAACCGACAGGTGAGTCCACACATAATATTGCTATACAGTAACAGAATGGGTTTGGGGAGGGGTCGCTGCGATTGTCTCAAATCACCTGCAATGTCACACCACCTTAGCCCCCAACATTGATGGTTGTGAATCCCTTCACATAAAAATTCTGGTCTCTCCAACAATAACTTTTAATTTTTCCTGTATCTACAGACCCCCTCCCGATAGGCCCGAATTTCCTAGTCTTCTGATGGAAAGTGTTGAGACTCTTGTTACCAATAAGTCCTACAATATCATTTTGGGTGACTTCAACCTAGGATTCCTTGATCCTAATGATAGAGCTGCATCTAAATGCACAAAAGTTTTAGGTGACTGTGACTTTACTCAGCACATTTCTTGCCCTACTCACAAACTGGGTTGTACCATCGATTGGGTTGCCACTAAGAGACACACTCTGGAGAACATCTCAGTGGCCCCCTGTATCTGGTCAGACCATCACATTGTATCATTTGCTGTTGCACTTCCTGCTGATTTAACTCTCACTATACCGGTCACCAAGCATATCACTTGCCGAAATGCAAAAAAATCACCACAGCCTCCATGCATCCCTTCCTGGCAGTTCTTGACACGATTCAAGTTGAGGACATTTCAGGATGATTTAGTTAATCTTTACAATACTGCCATAACTAATGCTCTCAATACAGTTGCTCCGATGAAGACTAAGTCAATCAGCAAATATAGGCCCCTCTCCATTTACTCTCAACTAGTTCAAAATCTTTGCAGAGAAAAGCGTATAGCTGAAAGAAAATGGCGCAAATCTGGCCTGCAAAATGACAAACAAACTTGGCGCGATATTCCTATCAAATACCGCGCCAGCATCCTCGATGAAAAGAAAGCCACGCTTGCATCCAGGATTTCGGCTGCCAAAACCTCTACCTCTGAGTTATTTAAAATCTTGAGAGGCCTGGAAAAGAACCAAGAAATGGATTCTAGTCCTTCACCCTCTAACTCCTGGTGTCCCTCTATTAGCACTGCCCTTAATGACAAGATTCACAAAATATATAATACCATTAAACTCAAAAAGGCCTCCCTTCCCCCAACTTCTCCTACCCCAAGTAATCCACCATCCTCCCTGTCCTTTCGGTTTACCCCAGTCAGAGAGAATGATGTAAAAAATGTAATCATCAATCTTAAATCCACAAACTGCACTTTGGACATATGTCACAGCAAGTTCATTAAAGAATGTGCCCCTGATCTTATCAAAACAATCATGGCCATTGTTAATAAATCCTTAATGACTGGAGAGATTCCTAATTCCATCAAACATACCAGTATCACATCACTTTTAAAGAAACCATCTCTCGACCCTTCGGACCCCAAGAACTATCATCCTATTACAAACGTCTGCTTCCTACTAAAGATCCTGGACAAAATTGCTTATATCCAACTTCATAAATACATCTTTGAACACAACATTCTTGGGAAATATCAGTCCGGTTTTAGACCGAATCACAGCACTGAGACCAGTATGTTGGATATTCAATTTAACATCTTGCATAACTTGGACCAAGATAAGGCTTGCCTCCTGATGTTTTTGGACCTGTCAGCGGCCTTTGATGTCTTTAACCACGACATCTTATTGAGCAGAATGACTTCTATGCTCAATTTGGAAGACATCACCAGAAAATCGTTTTCCTCATTTTTAAGTGGGCGCACTTTCACTGTTTGTATCGATCACCGACATCAATTGAGCAAGGCATACCTCAGGGGGCTTGCCTTTCGCCTATGCTCTTTAATCTTTATATTAAACCTCTCCATGACCACCTTGTTTCAAGAAATGTCATGTTTCAAAATTATGCTGATGACACTCAAGTCATATTTAATCTCACGGGTGACCACTCTATTGATACCTGCATGATCAATGAAACGCTTGTCATCATTGCCAACTGGATGATAGAGTGCTGGTTGTGTTTAAACTGCGATAAGACAAAATTACTTATTCTAGCTGCCCCAAACATGAAGAAAAAACTTGGTGATAAATATCTGTCTATGATAATCGATACCTTCAACATCCCAATTCAGTCCAAGGCTAAATCCCTTGGGATCTATCTTAATACCGATATGAATATGGCTGCACATGTGTCCCACACTGTTAGCTCTGCCAACTATTACATAAGTCTCTTGCGCCAGGTCAGACCGTTTTTATCTGATGCTGACTGCGCCACCGTTGCCAGAGCCATAATTGGAGCTAAATTGGACTATGGGAGCTCACTCCTAGCAGGCGCTTCTAGTCTTCAGATCAGGCGGCTGCAGGTGGTTCAGAATACTGCAGCCCGTATTGTATCTGGAACCCCTCGCAGAAGCCACATTATGTCCACCCTTAAATCACTGCACTGGCTCCCGGTTAAACAGCGCATCAAATTCAAGTCCCTGTCTATCGTTTTTAAATGCTTTCCTGGTATAGCTCCGTCCTACCTATGTGAACGAATGCAGCCCTATATTCCAGTTAGGGCCCTCAGATCTAGTGGTCAAATTCGACTGGCATCCAGCCGATTCAAGCGCACATGCCTTGGTGGCCGCCTGTTCTCAAACATTGCGGCAGGCTGGTGGAATCTCCTCCCTCTGGCGCTACAATCTGCTAAGGACTTGCCCTCGTTTAAGAAGGGACTGGGAGTTTTTCCTCTTTTCCGAGCACTTCACTTGAATTTACTGCTACTCCTGAATGCCTTCTTTCTCCTGTTGACCTGGTCCGCCTCATGTTTTTTTCCTCTTCTGTTTGCCGACTTTATTCTTCTTTGTCTGGTTTCTTACATGTTAGCGCCTTGACGCCCATGGGCTTGGGCGCTTTAGAAATGAAATAATGTAATGTAAAAGTTGTACAATTACCCTGCTCGTATTAAATTTGTACTTAAACGATGCGGAAAACACCCTGATGAGTAAAATCGGCCCAAAAATTGGTTGAAGTCGTAA
>JAVKLH010943166.1:0-10301 GCA_034783875.1 Desmognathus bairdi | reverse complement strand
AACAACTCTTTCTCAATAGTAGAGTAGTTTATTTCTGCATCCCGTAATTGTCGAGAATAGTAAGCCACGGGATGTTCTTCTCCGTCAGAGGAGATCTGAATGAGAACGGCCCCCAATGCATGATTAGAGGCGTCCGTCTCAACTATAAATGGCCTTAAATCGTTAGGAGGAATCAACACCGGGGCGGTGGTGAATGCTTCCTTGAGAGAACTGAAACTCTGTTGCGCTTGTGGGTTCCAGTGAAATGGAACATCTTTGCGTAGTAGTCGAGTGAGAGGGGTAGTAAGGGCAGCGAAATTGCAAATAAATTTCCGATAATAATTCGCTATACCTAAGAAGCGTTGGATAGCCTTGACCGAGGTAGGTGTCTCCCATTCCAAAATAGAAACAACCTTCCGGGGGTCCATGCGAAACCCGTTGGCAGACAAAATAAAGCCCAGATAGTCCACTTCCGCTTGAGCAAACGCACACTTCTCGAGTTTGCTAGATAGGCTATTTTGAGTCAACCTTTGTAACACTTCTTTGGTATCCGATTGGTGTTGTTCCTTAGTTTTCGAAAAGATGAGGATATCGTCAAGATAGACAATAACTGAAAACATTAGGAGATCTGTGAAGATAGAATCCATAAATCGTTGGAAGAAGGCCGGGGCATTGACTAGTCCAAATGGCATGACCCTATATTCAAATAGCCCAAAAGGGGTTCTGAATGCCGTCTTCCATTCATCTCCGGTGCGGACCCTAAGTAAGTGATACGCACCTCGTAGATCTATTTTCGTAAAGAAGGAGGCACCCGTCACGGCATCTAAAATGTCCTGGATGAGAGGAAGCGGGTATCCGTCCCGAATGGTGATAGAATTAAGGTTACGGTAATCGATACATGGACGAAGATCCCCTGTCTTCTTCTTCACGAAGAAGAGTGGGGCTCCGGCAGATGAATAAGAGGGCACGATAAGTCCCTGTTCCAAATGTTCGTCTAAGTATTGACGAAGCACCAGACGTTCCTGTTGGGACAGATTGTACATGCGTCCAAAGGGTATAATGGCTCCGGGTTTAACGTCTATACGACAGTCGTATGATCGATGAGGTGGCAGGGGTTTGACCGTAGGATTGTCAAATATGTGAGAGAATCCTAGATACTCTTCAGGAAGAATGGCACCAATCGAGGTAGAGTCCATTCGAATCGAGTCTGAAGCGAAGGACCAAGCCGCATTGGACCAGGCGGTATCGCAGAAACAATTCTTGTAACAAAAGGCGGAATGGAACATCACGGTTCCCATCTCCCAATTAATAAATGGGTTGTGTCGTCTCAACCAAGGGAGCCCAATGATAAATGCACTATGCGGTGACTTTATGCAATTCCAGGTAATCGTCTCTTGATGACGACCTAGCAATAAGGTAGTAGGGACGGTTTGCCAGATTATGGGTCCCGAACATATAGGGGTTCCGTCTACCGTTTGTACTGGAGCTGGTACTAACTTCTTGATTAAAGGCAATTTGGCCTTGATAGCCCAGTCTAAGTCAACGAACAGCCCGGCAGCTCCACAATCAAGCAATGCGGTAACTTTAAGGGCTTGTTGTCCCATCCAGGATATACCTACGGACAGGTACAACATGGCATCGTCATCATGGTTGTTACTAGAGGATAACACAGGACCAATTGAACCACCCGCAGCAGGGTCCTCACTTAACTGCGGGTGCTGGAGTTTCCCGCCACTCGTTTAGGTGGGCAGACGGGACATGTCTTAATTAAATGTGCAGCCGAACCACAATAAAGACACAATCCCTTATGACGCCTACGTAATCTCTCCTCTTCTGATAGAGGACCTCTAGTAGTGCCTAATTGCATGGGTTCGTCGGGGTTTTCCCCTTTAGTAGCTTCCCCGACCTTGGGACTACGCACCATGACAGGGGCGCCCTTACGACGTTCGGCCTTACGCTCGGATAATCTGAATTCAATCGCCAGAGCTAAATCCATAAGAGCATTCAAACTCTCGGGTCGAGACACCCGGGCAAGCTCGTCCTTCAACTCTTCACGTAACCCTCGACGAAAAAGAGGGAGTTGGACTGCCTCAGGCCACTTGGTCTCTGTGGCTAGATTACGAAACATAGTGATATAGGAGAGTACATCTCGATTGCCTTGGGTGCAATCCAGAAGGGCTTCTTCCGTAGAAAATGTACTCTTTTCTCGTAGGAACATCTTCGTAAACTCTGTTTCAAACAGTGCGAAGTCGGCTAAGATGGGGTCGTCCCTGATTACATAAGGATTGGCCCATGCCAAGGCGTTGCCGGCACAGTTACTTATAACAAACCCTACTTTAGCCTTATCGGTAGAGAAGTGTTCTAACCTGAACAGAAACTGTACTTTGCAAGCAGTGAGGAATTCTTTAAGTTTCCTCGGATCGCCAGTATATCTTTCTATGGTCGCAGTGGTGGGTGCAGTTTCGAGTACTACCGTAGGACGGCTTTCCACTGCGCCTTTGAGAGCAGCATTCTGTAACTTTAGGGCTTGCACTTCTGCATTTAACTGCTGAATGGCAGCCGTTAACTCGGCTGCTGTAGCCATCTGACTAGTACTGAAGAAACAAGGCCTTTCAGTCTGTTACAAATGCTCTCTTACCTTGCTCTTTTGGGAAGGCGTAGTCGGTGGTGAAGGCTGGAGGTGAAGAATATTCCACACGGAACTCCAACCCTTCTAACAACGTAGGAAGAGCTGAGGCACCGTGGGGAGGAGGAAAAGCCAATGGCACAAAAACCTCCGGAAGTTCTGAGGGCTGGATACCTGGGACCTGTGGGACAATGGGGGCGAATCCCTGAACTGGAACTATACCTAACCTGGAACCTAGGGATAGCCCTGCAGAAACAGGAACCTGGGCGCTGACTAATTATCCCTACAGAGTCAAGAAGTGGACAAGACGCTGCCACGGTGGAAGACAATACCAATAAGAGAAGAAAAGAAGTAAGGAGGAGGAGGAAGGAATCCACAAGGAACACAAGAGAATAGCGTAGTAGCAAACAAGGGACCACGTAAGACGAAAGAAACTCGCTCACTGAAAGGCGAGGGGGAGTCTGTCTCGCTGTGTAATGTAGTTCCGGGAAACCACGTGATGGGCGTCGAGTGCGTGTGCGTGACTGCGGTCGGCCATGTTGGATAGGGAAGGAGCCGACCTACAAGCCCTGCGGCCATCTTAGGATGGGAATGGACAACGGACCGAGGGTCTGGGTCCAGTGGACGCACAGACCGAACACATGGGTGTCCTGTGCACCCGGGAACGAGCATCCGAAGGGGAGCGCCGGGAGCCGGCATCCGAAAGGGAACGCAGAGCTGAAATGGAGCGGACCCCCGGAAGGACCGTAAGTCGAACAACAAGTCGCCTCGGGTAGCGCCGGATGGCAACAGTATGACCCCTTCCCACCGGACCTGGTTTGTCCGGGTGGGCACGATGGAAGGAACGAACCAAACGTGGGGCATGGACATCCCGAGCGTCCTCCCAAGACCTATCAGCTGGACCATAACCTTTCCAGTCCAATAGGTATTGCAGCGAGCCTCTAGAAATGCGTGAATCTAGTACACGATTCACCTCATATTCCAGTTGACCAGATCTTAATACGGGAAGCGGGGGTTTTTTGACCCTGTTAAATGGGTCCGGAAGTACCGGTTTGAGCAATGAGACGTGGAACGAAGGATGAACCTTCCATTTGGTAGGAAGACAAAGTTTATAGGTCACTTGGTTGATCCGTGCTACGATGGGAAAGGGACCCACATAGCGCATCCCTAATTTAGTAGAACCAAGAATGGGGAGGTTAGCGGATGATAGCCACACCAAGTCCCCGACTTGGTAATCGGGGGCGGGACGTCTTTTCTTGTCCGCTGCCTTCTTCATCGTGACCTTAGAACGTTCGAGATTGTCATGCACCCTGGTTTGGATATCCTGGAGTCTGCGTGCGTATTCATCCGCGGCTGGTACCATAGAAACAGGAGGAGGGAAGGTGAGGGCTCTGGGATGTAAACCATAAAGACAAAAAAATGGTGACGTCTGGGTGGCGGAATGAATCGTATTGTTGATAGAAAATTCGGCAATGGGAAGAAAGGACGCCCAATCTGTTTGGTTTTGGTTGATGTACATCTTAAGATAAGTCTTAAGAGTACGGTTGAGACGTTCCGTTTGACCGTTGCTCTGGGGATGGTAACCAGATGACAATGCCCTTTGCATACCCAAGATGGTGCACAACGAAGTCCAGAAGCGAGCGACGAACTGTGAGCCCCTATCGGAGACAACAGACTCCGGAAGACCATGTAGCCGGTAGATATCTCGCACAAATACTTCCGCCATCCTCTTGGCAGTGGGTAGAGCAGGAAGAGGGATGAAGTGAGCCATCTTGGAAAAGGAATCTACTACGGACAAGATACAGGTGGCTCCATCTGACCTAGGCAAGTCGACAATAAAGTCCATGGAGATGATCTGCCACGGAACCACCGGTACTGGCAAGGGTACCAATTCTCCCACCGGTCTACCCGGAACAGTCTTGGCTTGAGCGCATATGGGGCAAGTGGAGACAAAAGCGTGAACATCTTTCTTAATAGCAGGCCACCAATACTGTCGTTCTATCAACTCGATAGTGTTAGAGATACCCCGGTGGCCGGCTATGGGATGATCATGGCTGACTTCAAGTATCTCTCTCTGTCTCGTAGGGTTGAGAACTACCACCTTATCCTGATAATAAAGCATCTGGTTGGATAAACGAAAACCATCCTTTGCTAAGTAAGACTGAACAACGTTATCATTATCAAGCTCTGAACGTACTCCCTGAGAAAACTGTTCCCAAGTGGACAGTTTGCTTATGATGGGAACCTCCGGACTGAAAAAACTAGGATAAGGTATTTCATCCTCGTTTTCAATGGTGAAACGACGAGATAGGGCATCTGCGATTACGTTCTTAGAGCCAGGGATGTAAGTGATTTCGAACTCGTACTGAGCGAGAAAAAACGCCCATCTGGCTTGTCGGCTATTTCTACAATCTAAGTTGCGTAATACACTGAGGTTCTTGTGGTCAGTGCGAATAGATACCTTATGACGAGCACCAAGTAGATGATGTCGCCATTCGGACAAGGCTACCTTCATGGCCAACAACTCCTTCTCAATAGTAGAGTAGTTTATTTCTGCATTACGTAATTGTCGAGAGTAGTAAGCCACGGGGTGTTCCTCTCCGTCTGAGGAGATCTGAATAAGAACAGCCCCCAATGCATGATTAGAGGCGTCAGTCTCTACTACAAAGGGTTCTAAATCATTAGGAGGAATCAACACCGGGGCGGTTGTGAAAGCCTCTTTGAGGGAAGTGAAACTCTGTTGCGCTTCTGGACTCCAGTGAAATGGAACGTCTTTACGTAGAAGTCGAGTGAGGGGGGTAGTAAGGGCCGCGAAATTGCATATAAATTTCCGATAATAATTCGCTATACCCAAGAAGCGTTGGATAGCCTTAACCGAGGTAGGTGTCTCCCATTCCAAGATAGAAACAACCTTCCGAGGGTCCATGCGAAACCCGTTAACAGACAAAATGAAGCCTAGATAATCCACCTCATCTTGAGCAAATGCACACTTCTCGAGTTTACTCGATAGGCTATTCTGACTCAACCTTTGCAATACTTCTTTCGTATCCACTTGGTGTTGTTCCTTAGTTCTTGAAAAGATGAGAATATCGTCTAGATAGACAATGACTGAGAACATTAGGAGATCGGTAAAGATAGAATCCATAAACCGTTGGAAGAAGGCTGGAGCGTTCACTAGCCCAAACGGCATAACCCTATATTCAAATAGCCCAAAAGGGGTCCTGAACGCCGTCTTCCATTCATCTCCGGTGCGGACTCTAAGTAAGTGATACGCGCCTCGTAGATCTATTTTCGTGAAGAAGGAGGCACCCGTCACAGCATCTAAAATGTCCTGAATGAGAGGGAGCGGGTATCCGTCTCGAATGGTGATAGAATTAAGGTTACGGTAGTCGATGCATGGGCGAAGATCCCCTGTTTTCTTCTTCACGAAGAAGAGTGGGGCTCCGGCAGACGAATATGAGGGTACTATGAGTCCCTGTTCCAAATGTTCGTCTAAGTATTGACGAAGTACCAGACGTTCCTGTTGGGACAGATTGTACATACGTCCGAATGGTATGATGGCTCCGGGTTTCACGTCTATGCGACAATCGTATGATCGATGAGGCGGTAGAGGTTTGACCGTAGGATTGTCAAATATATGAGAGAATCCTAGATACTCTTCCGGGAGGATGGCACCAATCGAGTTAGAAACCCTTTGAATAGAGTCTGAAGCGAGTGACCAAGCAGCATTGGACCAGGCGGTATCGCAGAAACAGTTTTTGTAACAAAAGGCGGAATGGAACATCACGGTTCCCATTTCCCAATTTATAAATGGATTGTGTCGTCTCAGCCAAGGGAGCCCTATGATAAATGCACTATGCGGTGACTTTATGCAATTCCAGGTAATAGTTTCTTGATGACGACCTAGTAGTAAAGTAGTAGGAACGGTTTGCCAGATTATGGGTCCAGAGCATATGGGAGTTCCGTCTACAGTTTGTACTGGAGCTGGCACTAGTTTCTTGATCAAAGGCAAATTAGCCTTGATAGCCCAGTCTAAATCAACAAACAGCCCAGCAGCTCCACAATCGAGTAACGCGGTAACCTTGAGGGCTTGTTGTCCCATCCAGGATATACCTATGGACAGATACAACATAGCATCGTCATCATGGTTGTTACTAGTGGATAACACAAGACCAATCGAACCACCCGCAGCAGGGTCCTCACTTAACTGCGGGTGCTGGAGTTTCCCGCCAGTCGTTTGGGTGGGCAAACAGGGCATGTCTTGATTAAATGTGCTGCCGAACCACAATAAAGGCACAATCCTTTATGCCGCCTACGTAATCTTTCCTCTTCGGAGAGAGGACCCCTAGTTGTACCTAATTGCATGGGTTCGTCGGGGTTATCCCCTTTAGTCGTTTCCCCAACCTTGGGACTACGTACCGCAACAGGGGTACCCTTACAGCGTTCGGCCTTACGCTCGGATAATCTGAATTCAATCGCCAGGGCTAAATCCATAAGGGCATTCAAACTCTCGGGTCGAGACACCCGGGCAAGTTCGTCCTTAATCTCCTCACGCAACCCACGACGAAAAAGAGGAAGTTGGACAGTCTCAGGCCACTTAGTTTCTGTGGCTAGATTACGAAACATAGTGATGTAGGAAAGTACATCCCGATTGCCTTGGGTGCAATCCAGGAGGGCTTCTTCCGTAGAGAATGTACTCTTTTCTCTTAGGAACATCTTAGTAAACTCTGTTTCAAACAGTGCGAAGTTGGCTAGAATGGGGTCGTCCCTAAGTACATACGGATTGGCCCATGCCAAGGCGTTGCCGGCACAGTTACTTATAACAAACCCTACTTTAGCCTTATCGGTAGAGAAGTGTTCTAACCTGAACAGAAACTGTACTTTGCAAGCAGTGAGGAATTCTTTAAGTTTCCTCGGATCGCCAGTATATCTTTCTATGGTCGCAGTGGTGGGTGCAGTTTCGAGTACTACCGTAGGACGGCTTTCCACTGCGCCTTTGAGAGCAGCATTCTGTAACTTTAGGGCTTGCACTTCTGCATTTAACTGCTGAATGGCAGCCGTTAACTCGGCGGCCGTAGCCATCTGACTGGTACTGAAAGTATGAAAAAATCAGGCCTTTCAGTCTGTTACAAATGCTCTCTTACCTTGTTCTTGAGACAGCGTGGTGGCGAAGTGAAGAATATTCCACACGGAACTCCAACCCTTCTAACAGCGTAGGAAGAGCTGAAGCACCGTGGGAGGAGGAAAAGCCAATGGCACAAAAACCTCCGGAAGTTCTGAGGACTGGATACCTGGGACCTGTGGGACAATGGGGGCGTGTCCCTAAACTATGACTGTACCTAACCTGGAACCTAGGGAAAACCCTACCTAAGCAGGAACCTGGGCGCTGACTAAATCTCCCTGCAAGGTCAAGAGGTGGACAAGACGCTGCCACGGTGGAAGAAAATGGCACAGGAGAAGAGAAGGAGTAAGGGAGAGGAAGCGGCAGGACACCGCAAAGAACACAATGAGAATAGCGTAGTAGGAAATAGGACCGCGTAAGACGAAACAAACTCGCTCACTGAAAGGCAAGGGGGAATCCGTCTGACCGCGTAATGTAGTTCCGGGAACCCACGTGATGGTTGGCGAAGCGTGTGCGTGTGACGTCGGTCGGTCGGCCATGATGGATAGGGAAGGGGGGTGGTTCGACCAGTCAGGCGGCCATCTTAGAATGGGATTGGGCAATGGGCTGAATGTCTGAGTCCGGATGATGATACACGGACCGAAGGCATGTTAGCCCTGTTCACTCGGGAAAGGCGTCCGCAAGGGAGCACAGAGCTGTAATGGAGCGAACACCCGGAGGAACCGTAAGTCGAATGATAATCCGCCTCGGGTAGCGCCGGATGGCAACAGTATGTCCCCTTCCCATCGGACCTGGTCTATCTGGATGAGCGAGATGAAAGGAACGAACTAAGCGTGGAGCATGGACATCCCGAGCATCTTCCCAAGACCGATCAGCTGGACCATAACCTTTCCAGTCCAACAAGTATTGTAGTGACCCTCTAGAAATGCGTGAATCAAGTACACGCTTAACTTCATATTCCAGTTGACCAGATCTCAACACGGGAAGTGGGGGTTTTTTGACCCTGTTAAACGGGTCCGGAAGTACCGGTTTAAGCAATGAGACATGGAATGAAGGATGAACCTTCCATTTGATAGGAAGACAAAGTTTATAGGTTACCTGGTTAATCCGAGCTACGATGGGAAAAGGACCCACGTAGCGCATCCCTAACTTAGTTGAACCAAGAATGGGGAGGTTGGCGGATGATAACCACACCAGATCACCGATTTGGTAATCGGGGGCGGCACGTCTTTTCCTGTCAGCCGCCTTCTTCATCGTAACCTTAGAACGTACGAGATTGTCATGTACCCTGGTTTGTATGTCCTTGAGTCTGCGTGTGTATTCCTCCGCGGCAGGTACCATAGTGACCGGAGGATGGAAAGTAAGAGCCCTGGGATGGCGACCATAAAGACAATAAAATGGTGATGTCTTGGTGGTGGAATGACTTGTATTATTGATAGAAAATTCGGCAATGGGAAGAAAGGATGCCCAATCAGTTTGGTTCTGATTGATGTACATCTTCAGATAAGTCTTAAGGGTACGGTTGAGACGTTCCGTCTGACCGTTGCTCTGTGGATGATATCCAGACGACAATGCCTTTTGCATACCCAAGATGGTGCACAACGAAGTCCAGAAGCGAGCAACGAACTGTGAGCCCCTATCTGATACAATAGATTCCGGAAGACCGTGTAACCGATAAATCTCTCGCACAAACACTTCTGCCATCCTCTTGGCCGTGGGTAGAGCAGGAAGAGGAATAAAGTGAGCCATCTTGGAAAAAGAATCCACTATGGACAAAATACAGGTGGCTCCATCAGACCGAGGCAAGTCAACGATAAAGTCCATGGAGATAATCTGCCAAGGAACTAACGGTACTGGCAAGGGTACTAGTTCTCCCACCGGTCTACCTGGAACAACCTTGGCCTGAGCGCACGTGGGGCAAGTGGAAACAAAAGCATGTACATCTTTCTTGATGGTAGGCCACCAGTACTGTCGTTCTATCAGTTCGATGGTGTTCGAGATACCCCGATGGCCGGCTATGGGGTGATCATGGCTGACTTCTAGTATCTCTCTCTGTCTCGTGGGTTTAAGAACTACCACCTTATCCTGATAATAAAGTATCTGATTGGATAGATGAAAACCATCCTTTGCTAAGTACGATTGGACAACATTCTCCTCATCAAGATCAGAACTTACTCCCTGGGAAAACTGTTCCCAAGTGGATAGTTTGTCTATGATGGAAACCTCAGGACTGAAAAAACTAGGATAAGGTATCTCATTCTCGTTTTCAATGGTGAAACGACGAGATAACGCATCTGCGATTATGTTCTTGGAACCAGGAATATAAGTAATTTCAAACTCGTATTGAGCGAGAAAAAATGCCCATCTGGCTTGTCGGCTATTTCTACAATCTAAGTTGCGTAGGACACTAAGGTTCTTATGGTCTGTGCGAATAGATACCTTGTGGCGAGCACCAAGAAGGTGGTGTCGCCATTCAGATAAGGCCACCTTCATGGCTAACAACTCTTTCTCAATAGTAGAGTAGTTTATTTCTGCATCCCGTAATTGTCGAGAATAGTAAGCCACGGGATGTTC
>JAVKLH010932103.1:0-10335 GCA_034783875.1 Desmognathus bairdi | reverse complement strand
TGAGAATGAGTGTCCAAAGGACTACATTGGAATCAATGGAGTAAAACATCTCATGCAACTCGATTCGGGGTCTCCGTATTCATTCATAGGAGATTCACTGTATGATTCACACTTCTCTGCATGTAAACTGGCCCCACCTGACATAGCGCCGGGTGCATTTGGAGGTAGCCACATAGAGGTTTTGGGTTCGTTAGAAGTAGTGTTCTCGTACGGAAACCAATCGCATAATGGGAAGTTGTATGTGGCCAAGAATGGGACAGAACTACTATCTTGGCCTCACATGGGGGGACTTCACATAGTTTTAGACCCAGCAAAGCAGGTTCAGGTCTCATCGGTAGAATTGTCATTGAGTGATCAGTTAATAAAAGAATTCCCGCAAGTTTGTAATGCCCGTATTGGGAAATTGCGAGGGTTCCAGCATAAGTTGCGTCTTAAGGAGAATGCTGTTCCAGTGATGCACAGGGTGAGGAAGGTGGTCTGGCGCAAGAGACCTGCTGTCAAGGTGGAATTGGATAATCTTTGTAGGCAAGGGATAATTGAGCCGATAGAGTCGTCGGAGTGGTTGGCTCCCATTGTGTTGGTGACCAAGCCCGATTCGTCCTTGAGGATGTGTGTCGATTATGGCAGTCTCAACAGAAACATTTGGCTGGATCGTCATCCCCTGCCAAACATAAGTGAGTTGATGGTTTCTATTGGAGATGCTGCTTGGTTCAGCACAATAGATCTCAGATCTGCGTACCATCAGATACCGATGCATCCGGAGTCCAGACATCTCACATCCTTCATAACACCGGAGGGTGCGTTCAGGTTCAAAAGGATGCCGTTTGGTCTGGCTACGGCTGCATCGGTGTTTCAGAGAGTGATGGAGAAGGTCTTACTGGGGATATCTGGAGTGTTCTGTTTTCAGGACGATATTCTTGTTTTTGCTAAAGACAAGCCAGATCATGATGCTATCCTACGAAGAGTGTTCGGTAGGCTAAGGGATTACGGTCTGACTGTGAAGCTCGAGAAATGCCATTTGGCTGTCACAGAGGTAGTATATTTGGGTCATATGATTACAAAGGATGGGGTAAAGCCAAAGCCGTCGTTGGTAGATGCGATACAGAAGGCATTTCCACCCACTAATAAGGATCAATTGAGATCCTTTTTGGGATTGGCTGAATTCTATCACAAGTTTGTGCCTCACTTTGCCTCCAAGGCGACACCACTCAGGGCTTTGTTGAAATCTAGGGTGCCATATAATTGGGACAAAGCCTGCAATGACAGCTTCCAATTCATAAAGTCGGAAATTTCATCGGCATTACCATTGGGCATGTTTGATCCCAAGGCGTCATCGGTTGTTACAGTGGATGCGAGTTCATACGGGTTGGGCGCAGTGCTCTCGCAGATCTCAGGTGACAGGGAGCATGTTATTGCTTTTGGTTCCCGTCCGTTATCTTCCTCGGAAGAGAAATACTCGGTGATTGAGAAAGAAGCCCTAGCTCTTTACTGGGGTGTTAAACATTTTCGTACATTTTTGTGGGGGGCTCCTTTTGAATTGAGAACGGATCACAAGCCACTAGTTGCTTTGTTCGCGACCAAGTCCTTGGACAACTGTTCTCCAAGGATAGAGAGGTGGGTGTCTAGCTTGTTTGAATATACATTCACGGTCAACTTTGTACCAGGTAGGAGCAATGTAACGGCGGACTGTTTGTCCAGATTGCCGATGCCGTTGGAAGCTGCTCAGACTGAGGTGTCCCATAGTTGTGAGTCCACAAGGGTTAATTACGTTGATGTCACTCTTCCTATAGATAGGGACAAATGGCTACGAGCTCAGGCTGATGATGAAACTCTCTCTTCTGCTATGTCACATCTAGTTAGGGGTTGGCCCACGGAGAGGGTGTTGTCTCCAGACTTGCAGGTCTTGTGGAAGGTGCGTCATGCACTGTCGGTTCTGGATGGCTGTCTCTTTAAGGGACCATCTCTGGTTGTTCCCTCCTCGCTGAGGACCTCGTTGATAGAGCTGGCTCATGAGGGCCATCCTGGCATATGTGCCACTAAGAGGAAGCTTAGGGAGCATTACTGGTGGCCAGGTTTTGAGGCTCAAGTCCAGGATGCAGTTCAGAAGTGTATACCTTGTATTTTGGCCGATAAATCCAAGTCCACAGTCGTGCAACCCCTTAGACCCATTGCTTACCCCAAGGTTCCATGGGCCTGCGTGGGGTTAGATATTATCGGTCCTATAGGCACCTTGCCGGGGCAGTGTCCTTGGTATGGTTTGGTGTTAGTGGATATGTATTCCAAATGGCCTGAGGTCAAAATGGTGCGTAAGGTGGATACTCGCACGGTGGTGCAATTTCTCCAGTCTCTATTTATCAGGGAAGGGGCTCCGGTCACGTTGGTCACTGACAATGGGGTGCAGTTTAAATCATTGGAGATGTCTCGGTTCTTGGGGAGCTGGGGAGTGGAGCATAAATTTTCTTCACTTTATCATCCCCAGACTAATGGGTTGGTGGAACGCTTTAACAGGGTTATTAAAGATGCGCTGCAACTGACCATTGCCTCTGGGGGTTGTTGGGAGGTAGAACTTTCTCGTCTTCTATGGTCTTATCGTTCTGCTCCCAATGCGGTTACTGGCCATTCACCGTTTCTCCTGATGAGGGGTAGACCAGGTGTCAGTAAATTGAATCCCTGCTGGGTTTCCCTGCTTCCGTCTTGCTCCTCTCTAGGACCTCCTGATCTCAGGAGGGAGGCTTATGTGAATAAGTACGTGTCACGTTATAATGTTAAGAACAGGGTCAGGCAATCTCACTTCGTGGTGGGTGATTTGGTCAGGGTCCGGCTCCCAGGCTTGGTTCCGAAGGGTTTGTCTAAGTTTAGCACTCCGAAAAGGGTCATTAGGGTCACCCGCAACTCGGTTTGGTTGGAGGGTGGGGCCTGTTGGAACAAGAATAGCCTGTTGCATTCCGCTCTTTCCCAACAGGATGTATCCACTCCACTTCTATTACAGGGTGATGTGATGGTGGGTCCGGAGGATGAAGGTGGGTCTTGTCATCCTGTCCCTGCGGGGTTTTTGGCTTCAGCGCCACAGGGTCCCTCAGAGTCCCAGGGGCATTCAGAGCCACAGGGTTCCTCAGAGTTGCAGGGGCGCTTGGAGTCACAGGCTTCCTCAGAATCACGGGGTCCCTCAGAGTTGCAGGGTCACTCAGTTTCTTCCCGCTCACTCAGGTCCTCTGCTCGCTCTTCAGTTAGACCCCTCTGGACGAAGGATTACGTCCTAGGTTAATACCTATCCTATTCTACTTCTACATTCTACTTCTTCTCAAGCCCCTCTCATGTCAAGTTTTTATTTCCTTTTCTCTTGTCTTATTGTTTCATCATTCTGGAAGGGGGAAGGTGTGTTACATTCTGTCCTCTCTCTGTCTCTTCACTCCCATGCTCTGTTCATGATGCTTACCTGGGTCATGCAGTTCCAAGTTCCAGGCTTGGCAGTTGGCAGTTACTTCTCCTCTGCTGTGAAGTGGTTACTAATAAACCTATCTTCTTTCCATGATACGGTGCATCTCTTTATTGAGTATTCAAGACTGGCGACGAGAGCTGTAGCCACTTCTGAGCCCACGCGACATCATCTCATCAGCCAGCAGAGGAAACCTGCATCCATCTCTGCCCTTCCTACTGGCAGGTAGGCTACCAAGCCCTGCGGCGTCAGGTGCGGCGGCGGCTGCCCTGTGTGGGCCGAGGCCCGTGGCGCCAGCTGTGGTAGTGCCTGTGCGGTGTGGGGGTCGGGAGCAGCCCCACTCTGGGGGTCGGGCTCAGCCCACGACATCGGGTGCTGTAGCGGTCGGGAGCAGCCCCAGAGTTGGATCGGGGTCGGGCTCAGCCGTGCCGCGAGCAGCCCAGGACATCAGGGAGCCGGGAGCAGCCAGCGTACCAGGCCCCGCGGCGCCGACTCTAGCGGTGTGTGGAGGCCGGGAGCAGCCCAGGGCTAAGGCCGGGGCCGGGCTCAGCCCAGAACGTCAGGTGTCGCGGCGCTGGGTGCAGCAGCGCCTGTGTGCTGCGAGGGTCGGGAGCTGCCCAGACTGGGGGTCGGGCTCAGCCCACGACGTAGGGTGCAGCAGCGGTCGGGAGCAGCCCCAGAGCAGGATCGGGGTCGGGCTCAGCCTCTCACGTGTGGTACGGGGGCCGGGAGCAGCCCCAGGCTGGGTTGGTCGGGCTCAGCCTGACCGGAGCTTCCTAGATTGACTGTCCCGGATTAGCTCCGCCTTTGGAGGAGGAGCCATTGTCTGTACTTTAACCCTTTCTAATCCTGTTTTCTAATGCCCTATTTCTTGTGCCCTCTGCTATAACTGGTTTTGCCTGTAAGGAGAGGAATGCAATGTAAGGAGGGGAGTGTAGCATAGCTGATAGTGGGAAATAGATGGTAGACTTCTATAAATTACAATATAGATAGTGCAATATAGCATTCTAGGACTGAATACATTGATCTTGATCTTGATATTGGCTACCACTGGTGCCATGGCTGCTTCCAGTGTTCCCTTTCCTCCCGTTTTTTTAGATGCACCGGGTACACCGCCCATTATATGGGATCACTGGATAGACATGTTCAATAACTATTTGGATGCCATAGGGGGTAGGAATTACGATGTGCAGCGTAAACTCTCCATATTGAAGTGCTGCCTGGGCACCGAAGGCCAGAGGGTATTAAGATTCTTGCCTCCGGTTGAGCAACAGGAGGAGGGAAGTAGAATTAATGATTATGACATCACAATCAAGGCTCTAGAGGCTCACTTTATGTGTGACAGAAATATAATAGTTGAGAGGCACAAATTCAACATAAGACACCGTAGGCCAGCAGAGGGCATAGTGTCTTATGTTGCCTCACTGAGAGAATTAGCTGCGACATGTGATTATGGGGTCTCTATTGAAGAAAGAATTAGGGATCATCTAGTTGTCCATATAGGAGATGTAAAAGTTCAAGAAAAATTCTTGGCCACCAAGAATCTCACGTTACAAAAGGCCATAGCAATAGCGGTTTCAGTGGAACAAACGATGGAGGGTGTTAAATGCTGTAGTGATAAAGGTGCAACATCCTTACACACATCTGCCTTAGAGACTGAAGGATACAATAACGAAGACAACCTGACACAAAAAAAAATATATATCACACGAAAAATAACACATTCATTGAAGCTGCTGGGGCATAACTGCAGCCACCCGTTAATGCGAGTGGAAATAAAGATAGCATTGCAACTATCACCCCCCTACATGAATACGCAGCCACGACGGCCAAACCAAGAGGTATGTAAGTGTGAGTACATGAGAGGCCTATAGGAGTATCTGCATGCTGACACAACGCTTGCCACAGCCCCCACAGCAATGGAGAACCAAGAAACACTCACACCTAATATGACACTCACACACCAAATATGTACCCCACCGCAGCAAGCACACACTTACTGATACAATGACAACCTCAAGTGAGACATTGTCCCGTGAAAATCAAATGACATTGCCCCGCCTACTACACAGAGCCACCAAGCAGAGTTAAGCAACAGAAGTGTACTACAGCCCTCAATAGAGCACATACTGCTACACTTTGTTAAAATAAATTGATGCGGTCAGGTTGTACAGAGACATCAGCCCCACCGCAGCTTGCCCTCCACAAGGAACTGTCTACATCGCATGCCCTCGCCCCAGCAAACCATCGAGAGAGACTTCAACCACAACCTTGACAATCACGCGACTACTCTGGTGGAAACACCTATAACACCACACTTCAAATACCTATTTATTTATTTTTATTTATTTAAAATGATTTATATAGCGGCTTTACAGGGTATTAAGCCGCTCCACGGTGAGCTGTGGACAATACAAAACAGGCAAACAACAGTTAAAATAACCCGATGATTAAAAAAAGTCATGAAGTCACAATTCGGGGTCGATAAGTACGCCCATTGGACAAGTTGGCGATCTTGTTCAGCTTGGCCAAGGCGATCAGTTTTTGATTGTCTCGCCGGGGGAGAGGTGGAGAGCAGATGCCACGTATCACTGGTCGCGGCTGAGCCAGAATGGACGGCTCGGGCTGAGGCAAGGGGACATGGTTTATACGTTGGAGTGGGGAAGACGGAGACAGGTCCACGGTGAAAGTTGTGTCCGAGGTGGCTGCAAAAGTCTCTGCTTCGTTTGACAATGTGCCCCGTGGAGACGAAGGCTCATTGTTTGGTAGAGATGTAAGGGTGCAAGGAGGTCCATGGATAGTGGTAAGCCGCGCTTTTTCTTTCTCCAGCAAGTGCATCTTCAGTTTTTTTTTGAAGGTGGCCAGAGAGGGAATATCCCTAAGCCAAAGCGGCAGACTGTTCCAAATCTTGCCACCTTTGTAGGCCAAGGTGACCCCCCCTCTTCTGGTCTTCTTGTAGCGGGGCAGCGCAATTAGGCCCAACTGGGGCGCTCTTCTGAGACGGATGGGCCTGGTCTTCCTAATCCAACGTTGCATGAAGGCTGGGCCTTGATTGTGGTAAGCTTTCCAGATCCATATGCAGATCTTTAGGGAGAGCATATCCTCTATGGTGAGCCAGCCCAGGTGTAGTCTTCTCTGGCTAAGATGGTCTCTTCTCGTAAGACCGTGTATCATTCTGATCGCCCTGTTCTGTACCTTTTGAAGGGAGAACAGGGTTTTCTTCGAGGCACCCAGCATGCAAAAGAGGCCATAATTCAGCCTGGATCCCACATGTGCTTGATACAGATGTTTTTTCTGGGTCAGGTCGAGGAGTGGGAATACCCTGGCGAGGGTGTTAAGCTTATGGTGACACAATTTGACCGTGGTGGCAGCATGTGCCACCCCACCCAGATTGTGGCTGAGATTGATACCCAGATCCCTGGTACAATGGACGGGGAGGGGGGGAGGGCCCCAGCTCTCTGGCCAAGGGAAATCCCGAGGGCCGGCCCCTCTATGTCCATCAAGGAAGAGGAGTTCGGTCTTCGCACTGTTGAGGCACAGTAAGTTGGTACGCATCCAGTCGCTCACCAGTGCAAGACCCGAAACTAACCTCTCCTTCTCTCCTGCTGTATCATGGAGATCGACCAGGATCTGTGTATCGTCCGCATACATTTGAAATCTAAGTCCGACCCTCTCCAGCAGTGAAGCCAATGGCCGCATGTATATATTAAAAAGCAGGGGGGAGAGCGCGGAGCCCTGGGGCACTCCACAGGGAACCCTGTGTTCCGAGGAGCGATGCTCCCCCCACCTGACTGATTGCATGCGGTCACAAAGAAACGATTTAATCCATTGAAGGGCTGTGCCTTCCAGGCCGGCTATCACATTGAGTCGCTGGAGGAGGATGGTATGGTCGACCGTGTCAAATGCAGCGGACAAATCTAACAAAATCAGCATGGTAGGGTGACTGCGGTCTGTGCACCATAGCAGTTTCTCTCGAATATCTGCCACCGCCAGTTCGGTCCCCCTCCCCGGCCTGAACCCAGATTGTAAGTCGTGTAGGATCCCAGACCGCTCCAGGTGCCCCTGAAGCTGCTGGGTTGCAATGAACTCGGTAAGGCGAGGGAGGATGCGTAGTTGGGTTACTGGTCTCAGGTTTTGTGGATCTGACTGATCAGCTCCCGCCTTTTTCAAAAGGGGGGTGACAATGCCACATTTCCATGCTTGTGGGACTGACCCGGTCTGGAGGCTGCTGTTGATGAGTAAGGTGATATCAGGAATAAGGCAGCCTGCGAGGGCTTTCATGGACTTCGTGGGGAACGGATCTAGACTTGAGGAGGACGGCCCCAATGAGTGTAGGATCTTCGCCACCTCAGAGTTACTGACCGCAGTGAAGTTGGAGAAGCTCTGGGGAGGGAGACAAGGAAGAATATTGGGCTGAGGCTCCACCTCCAGCAATTGCCAGGGTAAAGGACTGGACTGCCAGCTGTTCAGATCAAGAATAGCTTTTGGCAGTTCGCGGGAGGGAGCGGCCAGTGCCACTTTTTCTCGGATGGAAACCACCTTTTGGGTGAAAAAAGACGCCACCTGTTCACAGTAAGATTGTGGATCCTGCGGTGAAAAAGTGGTTGCGGTGGCATTACCAGAGAGAGCTGCAGTGATCTTGTGCAAGGTGGAAATAGAATTGTTAGACTGTTTTATGTGGGCTTGTACGAATGCCTTCTTGCTTTTTTTCACTGCTACCTTGTACAGGGCCATGTGTCGATGAAGTGCAAGCTGGTCTGACTTCCGGCCGTGCTTGGACCAGGTTTTCTGAAGCCGACGCCCCAGGGTCCTGAGCTTTCTTAAATCATGTGTGAACCATTTTGCCCGCAGATGGATTTGAGATTTCTGTCGTACTAGATGAACAGGGCAAAAAGTGTCTCGGGCAAGTGAAAGTTTAGCATGAAAAATTGCGTCCAGGGTTTCTGTAGAAAGGTCCTGTCTGGTACAAGGATACCACCAATGTGTGAAGGCTAAAGGAGAAATGTTGGAGAAACTTCGTGTGGGAATTTTCGCCACTTTGGGGCCCGGTCTGACGGGTGGCCTACGGGAGTCGAGAGGCCATCCTAATATGGAAGTCGACAAGAGCATATGATCTGCCCAATACAGGCTCTCAGTCTGGATTGGGTTCAAGGATAACTGACGTGTAAGGATCAAATCCAATTGGTTCCCTAAGATGTGTGTAGGGCCGGTGGCGTGTAGTGTAAGTTGTTGGCTGTCAAATAATTGAAGGAGTTTAAGGGTTGAGGAATCATCCCTGTGATTAATATGAAAATTAAAATCTCCGCAGAGTATGAGTCTGGGAGATGTCAAAAAAATGTCTTCAAGTACTAACTGTAGTTCTTCTAAGAAACGATCTTTATCACTGTCCCCTGGAGGTCGATATAAACAAAAAAAGGTAGTGAGCAAATTACCTTGGGGCGCTCCTTTGGCCAAAATATACTCAAAAGTTTGTGGCACTGGAGAAAGATGTATAGGGGTGAGAGGAATAGAGGCATGATGTATAAGCGCAACACCCCCTCCCATTTTGCCCTGGCGTGCCTGGGAAATGATGTTATAGTTAGGAGGAAGGATGTCAATGATGATGGGATCCTTGTCTGAGGAAAACCATGTTTCTGTTAAGGCAAGGAGTGGCATTTGACAATCCTCTAGTAAATCGTGAATGTCTGTGGCATGTGCAACCGCGGACCTGGCATTGAGAAGGTTGAAGTGACAGCCTTCCGAAGAGTTAAGGTTGTTTAAAGACTGGGGGCATGATGTGGCGAGCGGTTCGGCTTTGGATAGAACTAAGTCCCCGCTGGGGTGCTGGTGTTTAGGAAGGGTGGAAATGGGGGAAGAGGCTTCTCCTTCTCGTGAAGCCGGAACAGTTGGAGAAGGCTGAAAAATTGTAGCCGTTGGTGCACAGTAAAGGGAAGCAGGGCTGTCAAATTGCTTCATGTACGGAGTGACAGGGAGGGGTTCATACAAGTTGAACGAAGTACCAGTGAGATTCTTTTCTGGTAGGGTGTCCGGGTAGGAAGTATGAGGAAAGTCGTTCTGTAAGGGGTCATCTGCCAGGGACGGGAAAGTGACTCCCTCCCAAAGCTGGAGGCAGTCCCAGTTGTTCGAAGGGGCGACTTTGGGTGAGTCGAGAATGGCTTGAAGCAATTGGGCGGGGGTTTTCCTTCCGGAATCTGATCTTTCCGTGTCTGGAGGTGGAATGCCTGGATGGTGTGTAGAGGAATGAGAGGGAAAGTCAGCCTGCAGGACCAGAGGGCCTGGAGTGCTAGGCCATGAAGATGGGGGGTCGCCTGATGAGCTGCTGGCCGGAAAAACCATGGGCTGCTCTGCACACTGATGTACGTGGGAGGAAGAATAAAAACAGTCAACTCCAGTGACCCCAGCCAACGCTGGAAAAGCCAGGCTAACTTTTTCACTGGAACAGGAGACACTCAAAGGGGTCATACCTCTCTCCGGAGCGTCGTGAGATGATTTTCGTGAATGCGTATGACTGAGAGATGGGACAGGACCCTCCCGACCCGGACAGGCCCAGACAGGCGGATGTCTTTGCGCTCCTCCGTCTTCGCGCACAGCCGGCTTCGCCTGCCGGGCTGGCGCCCTGGACTTTGTCTTTTTCCTGGTGGGCGGGGCTCTCGATGAGACAGCCCTCCTGGGCCGGAGCACCCGCCCCTCCTTCTTGGGGCCGGAGCCGGCGATCATCTGGCCGCTTTCCGCACGGCATGTGGCCAGGGGTGATGTAGTACTACCTGTCATGATGGAATGGCAGGTAGGAGGAGAGTGTTGGGCAGATGGAATGTTCAGGGGGGCCCAGACAGGCGGATGTCTTTGCGCTCCTCCGTCTTCGCGCACAGCCGGCTTCGCCTGCCGGGCTGGCGCCCTGG
>JAVKLH010921027.1:0-10380 GCA_034783875.1 Desmognathus bairdi | reverse complement strand
GGAAACAGTAATAA
Source organism: Desmognathus bairdi (assembly GCA_034783875.1). Taxonomy (NCBI): domain Eukaryota; kingdom Metazoa; phylum Chordata; class Amphibia; order Caudata; family Plethodontidae; genus Desmognathus; species Desmognathus bairdi. Next base: position 10,366 of record JAVKLH010921027.1, on the reverse strand, counting down.
GATGTTCAATTTCCTTATTGGTATCAGACGGGCTGGTCCACAGCTAAAGTTGTAGGTAACTTTATCAGCTCTGAAGAAGGAGTGGAAACGTGCTGTTGTTGCTTTAGAGACTGCACGTTTAGATGATGAAGATGAGGGCATTTCATATTGATTAGAACTAATCAGAGGACGAGCACTATCAGCTGCTATAAGTGGATCATTATTCAGTATAAAAGAAACTTTATTGTCAATGGCATTCATCGGTGTTTGTAATCTTTGTGGATTCTTAAGAATCTGAAGTGTAAGGTTTTTATTGTTTTTTTGTGATTCAGAGTTACATTTAAGATCAGAGGTGAGAGGAGACCACGTGACATGCCGCAGTGAGCAGACGTGTTCTGCTGCGCTCCGATTGCCGCCAAATTAAATCCACATATTAATATCCTGCTCGTGATAGAATATCAAAGCCACGCTGAAGGAAAGATAGCTGAACTTACGCTGCACACTGGGGATGCCTCCAAAGGACAGAAATCAAAAGAAGATGCAAGAATTCGCGTTACAAAAAGAAGCGGCATCGGCTCGGACTGGGACATCAATGGCGGCCGAGAGAGCGACGGGGTCGCCTAGCGGGAAGCAACCCGAGGCACTGCCGGACCTGGCTGTTGTAATGGGAGCCCTCAAAGACTTCAGAACGGAGATGTCGGCAAAAACGGACCGCCTGGACATCAAGCTGGACCTTATCCAGACGCGGTTGGGCACAATGGAAGATCGCATAGCTGAGACTGAGACGAGGATATCAACGCTCGAGGACAAAATGGCGCCGGTTGAAGCAGAGATGAAGCTACATGCGCTCCAACTTAAACAGCATCTAGACCGTCTCGACGACTCAGAGAACCGTAACAGACGCAGCAACGTGCGTATTGTGGGGCTACCGGAGGGTGTAGAAGTATCCCCTGCCCCGGTGTTCTTTGAACAGATGATACGAGACCTATTCCCAGAGGCGCCATTCACGAAATTCTACTCGGTGGAAAGAGCGCACCGGACACTCGGTCCGAGACCTGCCCCGGGCGGCCGCCCAAGAACAGTCCTGGTGCGTTTTTTGCACTACAGGGACCGGGACGTAGTGCTAGCGGCGGCTAGAGAAATGGGAGAAGTCCGCTACCGGGGGTCGCGCCTGAGTTTTTTCCAGGACTTAACATTAAGTGTGCAAAAGGACCGTAAATGCTTTGACGCGGCAAAACTGATGCTCCGCGAGCGAGGCATCCCATATGCCATGCTATACCCGGCCCGACTTCGTCTGGAATGGAAAAACAAGACGATATTTTTTACGAACCCGAAGGACGCCTGCGCTTACATCGAAACTGAAATAACTGTCAGAACAATCCCGGATCAAAACGCCCAGCGAGAAGAACCTGAAAGGAGTGATTAAGGACATATGATCAGTGCGACGCTTCTAGAATACTATTAACGAAATGAGAAGTTAGCTCTTTGGATACTGATTCCAGCGGACACTACTGAGTAAATACGTCATCTACGGCAGTGATGGCGAGAACCGTTATGTTGAATTGAGGTTATAGTATGGGGATAAATGTAATGGATGTTACATGCCATCAACCCACAGAAATAGAAGTATTGCTGCAGAGTGTGCGTATAGATATGTGATTGATTTGTGGCACAGGTTTTATTATGATTTTTGGATAAATGCTAGAGTGGAAGGATGAAAAGGTTTGTGGCTGAGTGGTGAGAAAAAGGGGAAGGAAAAGTTATTAGAAAATGGCCGATTCCGGTCCTAGCGGGTTGGGTGTGTATTGTAAAAGTATGGGAGAATCAGACGCTATATGCTAGGGTTCACAAAATGCTGCGTTATGGTTATATTTTATGCGTGTAATTGAGAGACAGCAATGCGCTGCCGTCTTGGTTGGTATAAATATAAAACGGAAGTTTAATCAGTCAAGCGAGAATGTTGATAGTTTTGGGTGACTGGTGACAAATATGATGGAAAACTGCTGAGAAATGGCCGCCATAATTATGGGTCGATCATATGCCAAAGACATAGGTAGAGGGCTGCAGTTGAAAAAGGCTGAGGGAAGATGTCGGAAAATGGCCGCTATCAATTTAGGTGTGCTTATACTCGAAGCACTGGCGTATGAGAGCCAGTCGCTACACGCCAAGGCTCCAAAAGAAATGGCGTCATGATTGCGTGTGTATAACTGTACGACTGTTGTGGGCCGCCAGTTTTGGTTAGGAATATAGGATAAAGGTTGACTGGTGAAGCACTTTGTGTGGAGGAAGCTATTGGGAGATGGCCGCTACCAAAATGGACAGGTTTACACTTGTGGCATGGACATGAGAGTACCGGACGTTACACACCATTAAACCAAAGGAAGGCGTTCTGGCTGTACAGCATGCATATAAATGGGTGACTGATATATGACAAAGGGTTGGATATGAATATATGATGAGTGCCTGAGCGGAAGCGTGTCAATATTTGCAGATGGCGAATAAAGAGCGTGGTGGGGAAAACCGCTGAGAAATGGCCGCTATCAATTTGTGTGGAGTTAGGCTTATATGAGAAGGAAATGACGCCATCAGCAGCAGGGCTGCTGCCCTCTACTGTCTGAAAAAATGAAAGAAGCAGGCTCAGAAACTTGGCTGGTGAGAGGAGCGTATGTGGTATGACTACATGAGTGGTCTCTTACAGAGAGTGATATTGACGATTATAAATGAACTATTTTCCAGATTTATTCTTGAAAAGCAATAATGTGGATGAACTGTTAATGATGTTAAGTTATATTGTTGTTTGTTGTTTGTTGAAGGTCAATCCATGGTGTTTTTTTGGTGAGGTGACTGGCGGGGAGGGAGGGAGGGGAGAGGGCGGACTTTTTAAACAGAAGTGATGGCCGATGGTGTGTTTACTTTGAAAATAATCTCTTGGAACGTACATGGACTTAATAGTCGTTCAAAGCAACAGCAGGTTCTGGACCTATGCTCCCGCAATTCAGCAGACATAGTGTTCATGCAGGAGACGCACATGTTAGATACACAACACAAACACTTAGCTTCTGCCTGGAGAGCACATGGTTATTATGCGTCCCATAGGTCAGACTGCAGAGGTGTGATAACGCTAATTAGGAGGAGTATTCCCTTCAGCCTCATACATACGAGTAGTGACGTGAATGGGCGATATGTGATGGTGTTGGGTAATGTTTTAGGTAGAGTGGTGGGTCTTGTTAACATATACGCACCCTCCTATGATGATCCAAGTTTTTTTGACAGTCTTTTTCTGAAACTGCAAGCATGGGGCTCTATACCGATAATAATTGGTGGTGACTTTAACCTCTCATTGAACCCTGCACTGGATAGGTCAGCTATCATACGTCGACCGAACTCCCGTAGTGCTAATAAAGTCCTCCACTATATGGACATGTATGCGCTGGTTGATGCCTGGAGAGTGCTCTATCCAGCGACCCCCGGCTACACCTTTTTTTCCAGCGTCCATAATTCTTACTCTCGTATTGATAGATTTCTAACTACAGATTGGCTCTACCCCTGTATTACTGAAATGAGGACACTGGCACGTACAATCTCAGACCACAGTCCATTGGAACTGTCACTGGCTTGGCACAGGGGTTACCCGCGAATGGTATACTGGTCGTTCCGCCCGCAGATTCTCACTATGGGTAGTACAGAGCAAACACTCACTATTGCAATGGATGAATTCTTCCAAATAAACAATGACACTGACACAAAAGTAACAACGAGGTGGGAGGCCTTTAAATGTGTGACAAGAGGCACGATCTCTGCGATCGAAGGGAGTGAAAGACGTCAAGTTAGGTCCCAACTAGCTGACATGGAGAGTGAGCTTGCTGCGCTGGATGCGCAGTACCTCTTGGACCCGTCCCTGGCGATACTGCAGCGAATGTCAGAGGCTCGCTGCAAATATGCTGAAAAAGCTGAAGCAGCGACATACCTAAATATTAGAGATATGAAAGCGAAACATTACTGGCAGGCGGATAGACCACACGCGCTTCTGGCCAAACTGGTGCGACAAGACTCGCGCCAATGCACAATCACGTGTTTGAAAGACAGTGCTGGCACGGACATTATAGACCCAGGGCTAATAATGAATACCTTGCACACGCACCTTTGCACCCTGTATTCCTCCACTGATGGCTGCCCAGAGAGTGAGCTTCTGGAATACCTACGTCCTCTGGACTTGCCGCGGTTGGGTAGGCAGGAAAGGGAACTAATAGATGCCCCTATCTCCGTGGAAGAAATTAGCGCGGTCATCAAAGATCTAAATACTAACAAGGCCCCGGGACACGATGGATTAACCAGTGAATTTTATAAAAAGTTCCATCTTCAGCTCAAGGATAAACTATTACACATGTACGAAAGTGCATTTACTGATGGCGAATTTAATCACAGGTTAAATGAAGCCAAGCTAATTTTAATGTTGAAACCAGGAGGCACAGAAACTAATTACCAAGATTACAGACCGTTATCTTTGATAAACACCGACCTTAAAATACTTGCTAAGATATTAGTCAACAGGATATTGCCACATATGGCAAGACTAGTCGGAGGTGACCAATATGGCTTTATTCCAGGCAGGTCCACCTCAGGTGCGATCAGGAGAGCATTTAATATAATGGCGGCAGAGGGAGAGCTATCAGAGGCAGTGTTGGTATCACTTGATGCATACAAAGCCTTCGATACGATCGAATGGCCATATCTGTTTAGTGTTTTGAAGATTATGGGCTTTGGGCCAGGATTCCTGAGATGGGTGAAACTTCTATATTCCAAACCCACGGCTAGACTGTATATAAACAGTGCTATTTCGGAAGTTATACCAATTGGCCGTGGGACTAGGCAGGGCTGCCCACTGTCGGCCGCACTATTTGCGCTCGGCATGTCCCCGCTGCTAGCTAGACTACAAACGCAACTTGCAAAATACAGGCTAACCGTGAACGGGGTTAGTACAGTGGCCATTGCATACGCAGATGATACGCTCTTGACCCTTGGCTCCCCTGCTGAGAGCCTGCCCGTAGCAGTAGAAATATTGGAATCACACGGGACTTATTCAGGCTTTAGACTGAACTGGAAGAAGTCCAAATGCTTCCGAATAGGGGCACCAGCATCAAATGCACGAATTCATGTACGGTTACCCATTGCACAGACCCACTTTAGGTATCTAGGGATAAACATGGCGAGAACGACAACACAATTGTATGAACTGAATTATGCCCCTCTAATGGTAGAAACGAAGGAGAAATTAAAGCGATGGGAAGTATTGCCGCTCACATTGGCTGGCCGGATAGCCACAATTAAAATGATAATCCTCCCAAAATTTCTATACTATTTTACCAATATCCCCACCAAACTGAGCCTCTCCTTTTTTAAAGAATTACAATCCCTCTTGAGCTCATACATATGGCAACACAAAATGCCACGTATTGCATATAAACGTCTGGCGTCTAGTTATGAAAGGGGGGGTTTTGAGATTCCAGACTTTAAAGTCTATTACACTGCAGCACAATTGCAACACACGTTACGATGGCTGGAAGTCGAATCAATAGAGCCTCAGGTAGTTATGGAACGGAAGTGGTTCAACGGACCCACAGCAGACAGACTGATGGTGGATGTCAGGCACCGAATAAGTGGGTTAGAGGGACCAGCCATGGTGGGCATGAGACTCTGGCGCATAGAAAATAAAAAAATAGGACAAGGAAGACACTACAGCGAAGCATTGGCCCTATGGGATGTATCCATAAAGAGCCCAAAACTGTCAGAACCTATGTTTGCCAAGTGGGTGGAACACGGTATGCTTACCCTGGAAGACATCTATGAGGGAGGGGTGATTAAAAATGACAAGGACATTGTAGATCAGGCGGGGGGAGGCCTGTCCCAAATCCTGAAATGGCAGCTGTTAAAAAAATGTCTAAAGGACAGGTGGCCCTCTTATGAGACAGAACCGCGGCAGAATAAACTGTTAACGCATAGCCTCACATCTATTGGTGAAGCGCATCAGACTGCTAGATTATATAAACTGCTACGTGACCTTAAGATAGAGGATGAGGACACCTTGAAACTCAGATGGGAAGCAGACTTAGGAATGGATCTAACGGAGGTCCAGTGGTCGATAGTGTGCAGCCTGACAGCAAACATAGCCTTTAACATGAGGCTCCGCCTTGTACACTACAGATTTCTTACAAGGTCATACCTCACACCTGCCCGCCTAAATAGAATATATAACACTGATACGATTGCTTGTAATAAATGTGGTGACAAAGAGGCGGACTTTATGCACATGACTTGGGCATGTCCCAAGATTCTGATGTTCTGGGAAGAGGTATTTAAAATAATGACACAGGTGTGTGGTACTCCGATTCCTGTCTGCAAAGAAACGATATTTATCTGTCACTTCCCGAAGATGCACATTTTGAACCTAAGGTGGGCTAGGATTGCACTCACAGCAGCGAAATTGATGATAGCGAGACGTTGGGTTGCACAGTCTGCCCCCTCGCGTGTAGAGTGGCTTAAGTTCTTGATCTATTGTGAGGAACAGGAATCTGTGTTGCCAGTACTGATGCATAGGACTCAGGTACCAAAGGATGTATGGGGAAATTTTAGGCTGTATATGGCGGACATCCGTGAACAGCCCGTGGCAGAGCTAGATGTGGATGCGGTCGACACCCCTGTGGATGTAGAGAGTGTCCACCTACTGAACTAAATACCTTGTCTCATTAAGATTTCTAGAAAAGCAACAGATGGTCGACTACTGGATGGACGATGGGAAACATCCATGATAACCTAGACCTTTGGCCCCCCTCCTCTATTTCCCCCCTCGGGCCTCCTTGGATCCCCCCCTTCTTCTTGCTACTGCTAATGTCACCTGATGAATTTGTAAGCTAAATATGGATTGCTTTTAAGTTGTTTATAAAGTTGTAATTGTTTGATTTTTTGAATGTTAGTATGTTGCAGCTATGCAGCATGAAATATTGAAATGATGATTGTTGAAATGAACTGAGATGATGAGCTGGATAATTCACCAATATAACCTGAATATGTAAAACTGATTATGAATTGTTATACCCTGTAATGGACTGGTGCTCATTTTTATTTCCTTTTGTTATCTGAAAAACCAATAAAAAATATATTTATAAAAAAAAAAAAAAATGTCATCAAGGTATATAATCATAAATGTGTTTAGGATCTCCTTGAAAACATCATTCACAAAATATTGAAAGTATGCTGGAGCATTGCATAAACCAAATGGCATGACCAAATACTCATAGTGACCATGTGCAGTTCTGAAGGCGGTCTTCCATTCGTCGCCTTCTCTCATTCTAATCAAATTATAGGCGCCTCTTAAGTCAATCTTTGAGAACCAACTAGCGCCTTGAATCTGGTCAAGTAATACGGGAATCAGAGGCAATGGGTACTTGTTCTTGATGGTGATGATGTTTAGTAATCTAAAATCTACGCACGGTCTTAACTCATCGCAGTCCTTTTTGGGCACGAAAAACAAAGGAGCTCCTGCTGGGGAAGATGAGGGTCGAATAAATCCCTTTTGTAAGTTTTCCTGTATGTATACTTTTAGTATGCCATCTTCTTTAGGAGACAAGGCATAGATCCTACCACAAGGAATGATGGAGTCTGGTAACAAATTGATCTGACAATCATACTCCCTATGAGGAGGAAGTACCTCTGCCTCTTTCTTATCAAAGACCGTAACAAGGTCAGGATATATTTCAGCTATATTAGTGGAAGTAGCATTGATGTACCTTTTTTCAGTGGCTTCTATTTTCAAAGTCCTGGAAACCCAATCAATGGAAGGGTTCCACTTCATGAGCCATGGCATCCCCAGAATGACCTTAAACGTGGGAGTATGGATAATATCAAATTGTTCCACCTTCTCCACCCCCTGGAACATAAGTTTTAATGGGTATGTGTTATCCTCTATTTGTCCTGATCTCAAGGGGGTATCATCCACTGACATGGCTTGTTCTGGCCGTATTCTTTTTCGAATGCGAATGTGATGTAGTCTTTGGAAGGTTTTGTCTATGTAGTTCCCATTTGCTCCACAATCTACTAGGGCTCTAGTGTGAATGTCTTTTTTCCCTTCACTCTTAAGCACCACTTCAATATATAGATGGGGCGCAGAAGGGGCAGCACAAGTAACAGTTCCAACAAAATGAGGATCAGAATCAAATACACCTGGAAAACCTCCTCGAGAGTTTACCTGGTGCTGGCTTTTCCCAGCACTAAGGGACAATTGTAGATCGCATGTTTTGCGTCTCCACAATAGAAGCAAAGACGTTCTCGCCTTCTTCGTTCCTTTTCTTGTGCAGAGATTGGGCCTCTGATCCCTCCTAACTGCATGGGTTCACTATTGTCAGTTTCTTTAACAGGAGGAGGTAGGTATCTTTGAAAAGGGCGGAAAGAATCTGTTTTACGTCTTTCCTTTTTCCTCTCCTTGATTCTTTGGTCTACCTGAATGGTTAATTCGACATACTCAGAAAAGGTCTTGGGCAAAGGAATAATATTGGATAGGATATCTTTAATCTCGTCTCGTAGTCCCTTATAAAATAACCCCACCAATACATCGTCTGGCCATTCAGTAGCTGAAGCTAATAACTGAAAGTGGGTTATGTAGTCTTGTGTTTCTTTATTACCCTGTTTATATTCTAATAACTCATTTTTTCTGAGCTGACCTTCCTGTTTGCACTCAAACATACCAGAGAAGGATTTTAAGAAATTGTCATAGTGGTACAGAAGGGGATCATTCTTTTCAATCAATGGAGTAGCCCATTTCAAAGCATTACCCTCTAGATTCATTAATATAAACATGACTTTGCTAACATCGGTACTATAAGCATTTGGTTTGTTTAAATAATGTAGAGTGCATTGGGTAATGAAGGCCTTGTATTCTTTCGTGTCCCCTCTGTATTTACTCGGCATGGGAGGGTTGGGTAATAGATGTGACAAAAGGGGAGCCATAGGGTCAACTGGGGGTGTTGGTACCCCGTCATCCGGGTTAGGAGATACAGGGTTACCAAGACCTGGTTCCTGATTATCTTTCTGTTCTAAGGCTTGCACCTTGATATTGGTATTCTGTTGTTCCTGTCGGAGGTTCCCTATTTCTTTACCCAGAGCCCCCAAAGAATGTGTGATTTTGGCAAATTCCGCCTCTATCACTTTAGCTAACTCGCTGTCCATCACTTCTGATTATTAGGCTTGCCAACAATCTGTTGGACCATCAGATGCTTGGACCAGAAGTGATGAACTTGGACGCCCCTGTTTCTCCCGCTGTCAGGAATACTGGCAGAAGGCGAAAAAGGGGGCCCACAAGGACTGGAATGGTAACTTGTGGCACTGCAACTGAAATACACAAGAAACAAGAAAAAGATAATTACTACTAGTTTTTTGGAAGGGCTGAGAAGTAATGTATAATTGCTATGAAGCACCAGCACTCACCTGAAATTATCCCCCTTGGAGCTCTAAACCTGGTGCAGGAATGAAGGTCTCTGAGGTAGAAAGGTAACTAGGAGAGACAAGAGTGTACGTGTTCTAGCACACACGTGATACTCCTAGCAACTGGGAGACCTATACCCAGAGTCCCGTCATTCGTCAGAACAATAACCCACAAAGCAAGTACTAAATAGAAGGCAGCAGGATAACCACAGGGCAAGACAATAGCAATCCGATAACAACTAGACAAGGGTCCTGGAAACGAGCGGGCAGCAATAGTACACAAGGGAGAGACCAAGGAATCCAGTAACACGCCAATAGGTCCTGTCAGAATACGAGCAAAAACAATACCAAGGGGCAAAGCAAGGAAGGTCAAAAACAACAGTCTGGGTCACTTAGCTCAAGTCAGGAATCAGTAAGACACAGGAATACGAAGCACAGGTCAGAAATCCGCTTGTTGTTGGCAAGCGCCTAGTGTGCGGCAGCATCCTCCTTAAAAGGAGTGCCGCCGCCAACATAAACGAGGAGACTACTCAACTGAGGATTCCAGTATAACCGATAGCACAATGAGGGCGCCATCTTGGAATGATGAATAACGCAATAAAATACATGGAACAAAATGTGATAGAGTACTTATTCGCCGCAACCGTCTACCGGTGCGGTACTTCATAGCAATCTGGGCTTCAGACTAGCATGCTGTTGAAAAGACCAGGGATAACGCAGGGTGCGCGTGCGAGGCCTGAGAGGGACGGGTTGCACTAGTGGTGGAATCCTAACAGTACCCCCCCTCCAGAAACGCCTGCCACAGGTTTGGGTTTGTCCGGATGCCTAGCATGGAAAGCCGCTTGCAAGTGCGGTGCGTGAACATTGGCAACCAGTTCCCAAGACCTGTCCTCTGGCCCATAACCAACCCAAT